>JAWQEG010003256.1:0-107083 GCA_033782935.1 Petrolisthes cinctipes | reverse complement strand
TAATGTGACGGTGAATTAAGATTATTTTTATTTAATTAATTATTTAAGTAAGTGATGTAACTTACCTTACACGGGCTTATTCGTGGACTTTCGTTGTGTTGGCTCAACGATCGTCAATTAGAAGTTAATTATCCCCTTTTCATCTCAATTCAGTCAACATAAATTTATTTTACGTGGGTACTTTTGATGTATATGTACTTATAATAGTATCAACAGAATTGTAAGTGTATGAAACAACCAAATTACAATTACTTTACTATATTTATTAATTTCAGTCGTGTACCAACAATTAAATTATTTAAATAATTAATAAATTATTAACACACTCATGCACTTCCACACAAATAAGAATAGCTAACTAGCTAATATCGTTATAAATAGATAATCACAACACTCGTTTTCTTTCAAGGTTTCGTAAATGTTCTCGTGTGTTCTCGTACTCTTTTCTCTCGAATATTTTCTTTCGATTGTTCTTCAGTCGATTTTTCTTACGATAACCTAACTTACGTTACTCACTGTGATTAACAAATCTAGCACTGTGATTAATTATTAGTTAGGTACTATTTCAAGACCATCCTACTCAATTTACTTTAATTAATATTTAAATGTAAACTAACACTGTCGAGTTTGGAATCTAAAACCAAGATCACTACATAGACTCAGTTATAGATTTATGTCCTACACCGTGAATTTTCAATGTCAATACACAACATATCACTCGTTACTTACCATAGGTATGCGGAACTCTATGTAACTCCTTCTAGCTGAGACTGGCTCCCTTCTTACCTTATTACCAATCAATTGTCTGTTGCAATCGATAAATAATATATAAATAACCGTGAAGCATTGGGAATATTGGTAGTCTTACCGAATTATTCAGCTTCTGGTCATCTCTTCGTCACGAGACAAAGGCGAGGTATGAGAGATCAAGGACGAGCAATATGTACGTGTGTTATCTCGTGTGGTGCAGGCCAAACAAAGTTCAAACTGGCTGCCTCTGGTGGCGCATCCACTCAGGCAACGACGCATGTCTGCGATCGATATTCCTAGCTCCTTACCAACTCGTTCGAAGGCCTACACTGACTAACTAAGTTTACATCTTATATTACATATTCATATTAGTTATACATGCTATTTTAATATATGACGCATGATTAATTCTCTATGATTTCCCACTTCACGAATCATATGCAATTTAAGGAAATTAATCTGCCTTGGCATGATCAATTCCTTCAATAATGATACGAGCGAAAGGCTACGGACGAAACGACGGTTAAAGAGGGGGACGCGTCGGTGCTTTCATAACCTACTGCCCTGTACACTCCTCCACCCACATACGGTAAAGCTAACTAGCTTACCAGTGGACTATGTGTACTCCGTTTGCTCAAATAAGCCATACTTCTATTCTACGATATCATCATTATAATTATGCCACGAGTCAACGACTGACTTGTGACACTGCACATTCTCATCTCCACCCAGCCACACCCACACACACACACCATGGACTCCAATCCAGTCTCACAAACAGTAGCGTCCCCCCCTTCATTTGGTGCTGCCACACACTTATCCCCACAACATTCTTTCACTTCATCACCCTCTACTTCATCTTTACATAATCATGTCACCTCACAAGCACCTTATGTCCCACCTTTCTCACTCAACATACACTCTTGGTTTCGTCAAATGGAAACTCTTTGGGGCTCCTCAGGCTTCACGAGCAAACAACATTACTACGCTGTCCTCCGTACACTCCCAGAGGACGTATTCGATGCTATCCCTACCACTATCACTCAACGCCCATCTTACGAAGAATTTAAGGACGCAATCGTGTCATCACATGGTATATCCGACCACAAATACCTGAAGGCATTAGAAGAGATACAAATGGACGGCTGCCGTCCATCCGTGGTATTACGTCACATGCTGCAATTGAACAAGAAGGCTGGAAACCACTTCTCAGAGGCGTTACTAAAGAGGCGCCACTGCAAGCTGTTCCCTGCGGCATTGCAACTCCACTTCCAGGCCCACCTTGATCTTCCCATAAACCAATACGTTAAGCACGCTGATGCTATCATGAACGTACATTCAGAGGCCGACCCACTACAACTACACTACCACGTCAACACAACCACCACTACGCCACCACCTTCAACACCCCCTACACATTACGCTCCACCTGCTTCCTCTCCTAACGTCCAACACCTCTCATACCCTACCCATCAAGCACATGCATCTACCACCCTCCCCCCCACATCCATTCAACCTCATATACATAACACATCACCCCCATCTCAATATTTTCACCCCATTTCCAACCTCCCCAGAATCATACGCCAATTCCACACTCATACCCTACCCATCAAGCACACACATCCACCTCCACACCCCCCACGACCATTCAACCTCATATACACAACACATCACCCTCAACTCAACTTCACCCCATTTCCAGCCTCCCCCCCCCCATCATAGGCCTATTCCACACTCATACCCACATCATCAACTTCACACACACGTCTCCACTCAGCCCCACCAATCAGATACGCTACACCATCACCCACACACGTATGCACACCCCCAGCACAACCATCCTTATTTGCACCAACATGTCACCCAAACCCCATGCATTCTCCCACTGTTACCTCAATACACTACCTCACACATTTCAATCCTTCACTCCATCAACACAATAACAACACTCCGCTCACGCAACTGTGCTTCTACCACCAACGCTTCGGTAACTTCGCAGGTAATTTCCGCCCACCTTGCCAATGGGCGTCCCCTGACACTCGCCATTCACCTCGTGTCAACCGGGGAAACGAGTAAGGCGGTGGCAAGAACATGCCCAGAATGTCACCGTCACACATCCTAGCCAACACCACGGGCCTGCAACATGCGTACCCACGACGCAATGATGCAAAAATGACGACTATCATACCCTCGAGGCAACAAACAACCACACGAACCCTCAGGAAGCCTCTCTGCCCGCACCTCTTCGTCACTCCTACGCCGCTGCCGTATGTTCATCACACTCTATGCTACGGCAGATCGATAAACACGCCCAAGCCAACCACACTATTACGCCACGCCTTCAACCACGCACGAACCCAGCACACCGTATGTCTTCCAACGTCCACGCACGTGTTCCCCCCCTCATGCCACCAGAGCTTCCTTCTTATGCAGGCAGCACGTGACTTGGGGTATGACGAGGAGGAAATACAGGCGTATGTAAGAAGTCACCACTAAGAAAAAAAAAAAGGAACGAACTAGACAAAGAGAGGCCGAAATAGTCAAAAGAGAATTTGAAGAAAGAGTAGAACCGAGAGAACTAGAGAAAATAAAAAATAGATAATGAAAAAGAACAGTGAACATGAAAAAGAAATGTTGCAATTGAAAATGCAAGCAAATAACGGTGAAAGCCTCAATAGTAGTAATGTTGCAAACTCAACAGCAGTACCTCCCCGACTGCAACTTTCGAAATACGTCGAGGGTAACGACATCGAGCCGTTTATCGAGCGTTTTGAAATGGTTGTAGATACGTATAATTTAGATGAAACAATAAAGAGGCTCGAATATATGAATTTGTTCGACGGTAAACCATTAAATATTCTCCACCGACTCGATTCTTCAACCAGAGACTATGAAAGCATGAAAAAAGTTTTATTAGAGGAATACGGGTTAACGGTTGAAGAAGCCCGGAATCAATTCCAGCGTGCATTCTTGCAAGACAAGGAAACTGTTGTTACAAAGGAATACAAAGGAGGAACAGGCAACAACAGCCCTGATGGGCCTCACAAGGCTGCCTGTGTAACTACTCTACATCTATGGTTTTTACATGTCTGAGGTAAAGGATAGTAAAGTGGAAGGATCCTCCCCACCCACCTCTCCCTCCGGCAAACCCCGGCCAGAAAAAAGTGGTGGAAGAAACACCTGTGCAGCAGTAGAAAAAAAAAACATGCACAGGAAATTTTGTAGGACAGTGTGGAAAAGTAAAACAATAATCTATCTATATCCTAAAAAAAAAAGAAAAACAAAGTTAATAAGTTATGTTAGGCTTAGTTTTCAAGTATTTATCGAGTTTAATTTTAAAAGTTTCAATCGTATTACTATTGACTACATGTGCTGGGAGAGAGTTCCATACATTAACTATTCTGTTGAAGAAAAAGTGTTTTGATTCTTCCGATCTATATTGACATTGTCGAAACCACGAATCATTTAAAAAACTTCTATTAGGTCTCCCCGTAGTCTATGTTTCTCTAAACTGAATAGATTGAGCTCCTTCTGTCGCTCCTCGTATGACTTGTTTCGCAGTCGCGGAATAATTTTTGTAGCTCGCCTTTGTACTCTCTCTAGCTTTACAATGTCTTTTCTGTAGTAAGGTGACCAAAACTGAACGCAATATTCGAGATGCGGACGCACGAGGGAATTGAACAGTGTCAGGATGACTTTGTCAGATTTGAACTCGAAGGTTCTGCCAATGAAACCAATTAATTTGTTAGCAGTTTTAACTGCTTCTGAGCAGTGTTTGCCTGGTTTGAGGTCGCTAGTAATAGTTACACCCAGGTCTTATTCTTCATTAACTTTACGAAGTTCAGTACCGTTCATTGAATAGTTAGTGCGATCATTGTTGCTCCCAATATGCAAAACTTTACATTTATTTAGGTTATAAATTATGACATCTGCCACTTCTTTGACCAGTTAACTAAGCGATCAAGGTCGGACTGTAGTAGCGCTTTTTCGGCAGTAGTAGTAACTCTTCCAGTTATTTTCGTGTCGTCAGCAAATTTGGATATCTTACAGGTGAGGCCTTCATCGATGTCGTTTACATAGATTATAAAAAGAACAGGGCCGAGCACTGAACCTTGCGGTACTCCACTTAGAACGTTTCGCCAGTTTGATGCTTTTCCGTTAAGTACGACGCGCTGTTTTCTCTCGTAGAGCCAGTCTTCGAGCCACGAGTGAATTTTACCAGTAATGCCATGTGAAGTTAATTTGTTTAGAAGGTGCTTATGGGAAACTTTGTCAAACGCTTTTTGAAAGTCCAGATAAATTACATCTACCGCTTTGGACTCGTCAAATATGTTAAATACATCGTTGTAAAAGTATAGTAGGTTAGTGAGGCATGAACGTTTATTACGGAAGCCATGTTGGGAGTTTTTAATGAGACTGTTCTTTTCAAAGTAGCTTACTAGTTTGCTACGCAATATGGATTCCATTACTTTACTGACTACTGAGGTGAGGCTGATCGGTCTATAATTACATGGAAGAGACTTATTTCCCTTATTTTGTATGGGGGTAACGTTTGCAAGTTTCCAATCTCGAGGTAATGTACCGGAATTTAATGATTTGTTAAAAATTATTGAGAGGGCTTTACATATTTGATTTTTAGTTTCTTTTAGTACACGTGGCGCTATGCAGTCAGGCCCAGGAGTTTTGTTTACTTTAATATTGTCGAGTACTTTTATTATTATATCCTCTGTAATATCGCAATTATTTAAAAGGATGCCATTGTCTGGGACTAGGGGCGTCTCTACGAAACCATTTGTGTCTTCATTTGTAAAAACTGAGGCAAAATATTAATTTAACATTTCGGCAATATCGACCTCGTTGTTGATATGTTCACCATTGTCTAAGCGAAGTGGACCGATATTACTAGTTAGGACTTTTTTACGGCGAACATAGCTATAGAATTCTTTAGGGTTCGATTTAATTTTACTGACGATAAGCACCTCACAATTTTTTTTTACTTTGTTTAATAAGTTTATTAGTTTCGCGCCGAAGTTTTTGAAATAATATCTTATCACTTTCAAGTTGAGTTTGCTGGTATTTACGGTATGCACGGCTTTTATTAGATATGCATGTTTTTATTTGATTATTCCACCATTTTGGTTTAATATTGTTACCTGGACGCCTTTTGTAAACTGGTATACACGACCTAACTGCACTGTTTAAGATGTGAGTGAATTTATTCCATGAGTCATTTATGTCGTCGGTTTCTCACGATAATTGGCTCCAGTCTGTTTCTGAGAGAATGTTTTTAAGCCTTTCGTAGTTACCTTTACTGTACACGTAAACAATTTCTTCACTAATGTTTTCATCGTATATCTTGAGATCTATGTCAAACTTAACTATTTTATGATCGCTCGTGCTGAACTCTGGGCCAACAATGACGTTACTTATTAGCCTTTCGTTTGTTGAAAATATAAGATCTAATATAATATCACCTCTAGTTGGTTTGTTAACATGTTGACTTAGGGCGCTATCTAGCAAGTTGACATATAAATCTTAACCAGAGTGGGACGATATTGGGTTTCCCCATGAATTTACGGGTAGGTTGAAATCTCCGAATATGACACTTTCGCTTGAATCGCTTATCTCAGTTATCTGGTCATATAAATCTTTATCGGTGGTAGCGCTTTGGGCTGGAGGTCTATAGACAAGTCCGATAATTATTTTTCTTGAACGAATAGTTAAAAGCAGAAATACTGAGTCCACATTGTTTATTTTTCTCTTGTCAGTAAACGTTGGCTGGATACTGGCTTTTACGTAGAGAAGAACTCCTCCACCTAATCTATTTTTTCTTTCACAGCTAAACATAAAGTAACCGGGTAAGTTGTATTCTGCTAAAAAGTCTCTGTTTTCCGTATCTAGCCATGTTTCAGTAATGCCTAAAATGTGATATTCGTCCGACGCTGCGAGGGCTTCGAGATCAAGGAATTTATTTCGTATACTGCCCGCGTTGATCATGCAACAACTAATGACATTACGTTTACTGCAGGGTGAAGAGTCACTCACGACGACGCGTCTGCAGGAGGCCGTGTTTCGTTTTTTTGTCTGAAGAGAATTACTTGGTTATTTAGAAGCTTGCCAAATCGTGCGGAGCCGATGTCGTTTAAGTGTAGTCCGTCACCCAGGAACAGGTCAGCCTTGTCGTAAAAGTCGTCCCACATGCTGAAGAAGTCGACACCTTCTTGGGAGCAGAGATTTTTTAGACGATTATTTGTACTGAAGGCTTTGTCGTAGAAGGCGCCTGTCGCATGGATCCTGGGGAGAACGCCTAAAATTACGATGTTGCTAGTTTGGGTTTTTGTCTTGAACGCCTGGATCATCTTCTTGTACTTTTCCATCAGCTCTTCAGAACGGGTGTGCTGAACGTCGTTTGTGCCGGCGTGTAAAATGAAAAGGGTATTGTTATTTGTGTTCGCGGTTGCCTCCTCGCAGGCTGCCGTGATGTCATCCAGGCGTCCACCTGGCATACACAGACGCTTCCGTGTAGCTCGCGCTCTGCCGCAGAACTCTTCCAGTTGGCCTCTCACGATTGAGTCGCCGATGAGTCTCGTCTCGTGTGCTCCCTCTTCTTCTTCTGCTCGAACGGCGAATCTATTGTAGGTAGCGATAGGCAAGAACGATTTATTCGCAGGGGTGGCACCATTTCTGACTGAAGTGAAGGGTGCTGTCTCCGGGTTAGGGCTGGTGAGAGGGGGTGTGGTAGTAGTGGCGGTAGTGGCGGGGCTGGGTGCTGCAGCAACGGTGGCATAGGTCAGGGCTTCTTCCGGAGCACATCCCACGTTGGAGGCGACGAAGTCCTGAAAGACTGAAAACTTTTAGAAAATGACCAGAAGGCATGGGATTAGAGAACACAACAACACAACGAAAGCAAACGAAATGGTAGAATACGAAACTAGATAATATTAAACACAAATATATAGACGCAAAATTAACACAAATACGTAGACACGAAATAAACACAAATACGTAGACACAAAAATACTATATAGACACAAGCACGTGGACACGAAGCGGTTGGGCTGTGGTCTCCCTTGGGATTTTTAGAAAATGACCAGAAGGGGTGGGATTAGAGCAGGTAGATCAATTAAGGAATTAAGGGAAGGTAGGGCTACGTTTGCCACGCAGTCTAACTAGCAAAAAAAAAAAAAAAAAAAAAAACAACAACAACAGAACGAAAACACACTAAATAGTAGAATACGATACTATATACTATTGAACACAGTTATATAGATACGAAATAAACACAATTATATAGACACGAAATAAACACAAATAGGTAGACACAAAATAAACACAAATATGTAGACACTCAAAACACAGATATACTAATACAATGCTAGCCAAAGCCAAATAATTACTCAATATTAACGGAGATATTATGTTACTTAAAAAACTGGATAGAAGGATAAAAATACAAAATTATAATTTCTACTCAACGTTCGTTTATTTCTCTGGACCTGCGACGATCCTTCCTTCCAAACAACAAGAGCACAAGCCTACACAGGTCACAGGTCACACACGTGTGTTCACTACCACTCTCCAGTCAATTCAGTGCTCGCCTAACCAGTTAATGGTTAGAAAAAGACGAAACATCAAAGACTCTGGAGGGACTAAGAGATCTATTGCTCCATATACAGTTGGTGAGGTCCTGTCGTCCGGAATTGTTGGCGTAGTTCAAGACCAGCAAGGTGAAAAGTCTCAAAGAAATGGTTGAGATGTCGGATACGCATTTCTCTGCTTATGGGTATCACACACGTAAGCAGTTTCACCCCAACCTTCCTGGAGTGAAGACGTGTTCCTGGCGCTCTGCTTGTGTTGTTGTTTGTATTGTTGTTTGTCTTGTTTTAACGTTTTTGTTTGTGTGTTGTTGTGTCTGTGGTGTTATAGGGGTTGTTTATATTATCTATCTCGTTTTTTTTTGTGGTTTTGCTGTTTGTGGTATTGTTGTTTGTGGTTTATTTGTTTTATTGTGGTTCTGTGTGTGTATGTTCGTGTGTGTTCAGTTGTTCGCTTCCCATCTAGGCCTTGCCTGGCCTGATGGAGAGCTCGGATTCGGATGTGGCTTCCTGCCTGGAGGCCGACTTGGCCATGTCGGAGGAGGATGAGTCTCCTATCGAGGATCACTGGCCTGAGCTGCCTTCTCGCAACCCTACCCCCCTCTCCTCGGTCACTCCGCAGCTCAGGTTGCAGCCTTCCACCTCCTCAACCTCTACCAAGCAACCCGTTGATGCCTCGTCCGACTCCTTGCAAGATTCCGATGGTGTGGACTCGTTGCCTCCGGCTGCCAAGACTGCCAAGGTTGCTTTAGCTGTGCATGACGTACCTTTTCTGCCTCAACGTGGTGTTTCTTCCTTGTATACCAACTCCTTGCTCTCGTCCAACCTTCCTACTTTTGCCCCAAGAAATACCTATGTCAAGCACTCCTTCTCTGGGAACCCATATATGGACACAAAGTTGCGTTGGTTGTCTGATGTTAACAGGACCTTCCAGCTGCAGCGTGAACTGGCTGAAGTGAAGATGGCTTGCTGTCACCTCCCGGTTTGTCTACATCTCTAGGAAGCGTCAGGATATCATTGATAGAGTGAAGGCTGGTGAATTTTTGTCTCTGCCTCTCATTCTTGAAGACTCACCCGAGAGGCCTCGGAAGTTCCCCAGCTACATCCTTACCCGTTTTCCTATTGATGTTGACCCGAAACTTGCTAAGGGATACCCTGGTGTGTACTTTGCCTGTCGTTTTTTCCAAGATGGTTCCCCCATTAGCCGTATTGTTGTTGTCTGGAGTCAACCCGATCCACCTCCAAATGAGATATCCTTTGATTTCCTCCCCTGCCTTCCACCGTGTGAGGTGAGGAAACTTCATAATGACCAGCCTTGGTGCTACAGGTGCTGGGGTGTTGGGCATATCTCCCGGTACTGTTCTGCCAGGCCGAAGTGTGCATGGTGTGCCGCCGACCATGATTCCAAGACGTGTCCTGTCAGGGGTGAACCATCACGTCCTGCTGCCTCAACCTCTGAGCCTTCACCTCCTGAGGATACGTCTCGATGGAAGTGTCCACGATGCCTTCAGCCAGGGGTTAACGTGTGGCATGGATGTACTCGACGTCAGGTCCAGGCTCGTGTCAATACTATTGCTCCGCCGCCACCACCTCCCCAGTCTGCTCCTCCTACCAGGCCTGCCTCACCTCCAGACCTGGCCCTCCGCAAGTCTGTTGCTACCCTCATGGCACGATGTACGGCTCTCGAGAACCGCTTTTCTGCCCTTGAAGCCAGGATTGATGGGCTGGTTGCCGCGAAGGCTGCCCATGATTCCAAACCCTCCACTTTGGTCGAGGCTCAGCAGGTCATCATCTCAACTGTCACTACCCTTACCGAAAAGATGGATACTGTTGCATCTCGCCTTGAAAAGCTTTTCGAGTCAGTCCCTTCTCCTGGTCCATCTTCTTCTCCAGGTCACTCATCTGCTCCCACTTACCGGACTTCAACCTCCAAATACAGAGTTTGCTAGTGATTGCCGGCTGGATGTCATCTCCTGGAATGTATGTGGTATCACCTGTTATGTTAAGCTCACTCAACTCAAGGCCTATGTTTTTCGTCATCATCCCAGTATTATTTTTCTCCAGGAAGCATTTCCAGGACGGCAGCTCGCTGCTGGGCAAGCTCCTCCTCTCTCAGGTTATGTGCCATATGTTCATCTGGTAAGGATTGGTCTCCTGACTTACATACATAGCTCCTTGCCACATCGCCTTCTCCGTACCTCCACTGATCCTGACATGACCTTTCAGCTATTTGAGGTTCTACCTGGGAATGGAGTACTACAACTATGTAATGTCTATTCTGCCCCAGCTAGACTCACTCTTGAGGCTCTTCCTTCTCCAACAGTGCGTGGTATGGTTTATATGGGAGATTTTAATGCTCCGCATTCTGATTTGGGTGATGGTTCTGGCTCTTTTAATCGTAATGGTGTTCGTCTACTTTCATACATCTGCAAGCATCATCTGACACACAGGGACACTGGCGGTACCACTCATTGCCGGGGAGGTACTCTGGATTACATCCTCTCGTCTGGCCTGATAGCATCTCAGGTCCTGTGCTCCTCTGTGCCAGACTTATTCTCTGATCACATCGCTCTTCGGTTTCATTATTCTCTAACTGCTGGGTCAAGTGCTTCAGCCACTCGTTTGCGTATTGCTGTGCCCCCTAAATATTGCCCGACTTACATCTTATTCATGGCCCATGTATTCCCTACATTTGACATATCATCAGCTGAACAGTTGTACTCTGATCTTGTATCTGCTACTCATGACTTTTATAGGCTATACGTTTCCCGGCCACACCTCCAGCATCATCATACTACCCACTCCTGGACGCTGGATGCACGTATACAGGAGGCAAAGGAGGAGGTTATGGCCTATTGTTTCAAGCCAACCCAACCCCTGACCTGCTCCATCGTTACCAGATGTCTAGGGACGCTTTAGTTGCCCTGCAGGAGTGTGCTCACACTGAGTCTTGGCAGCGGTTCACAGACAGCATCAACCAGCAAACAAGTGTGGCTTCTATGTGGCACCTCATCCGTCGTCATCACACTCCCACCGACTATGCCCAACAACTTGTCGATGCCTGGTCAGAACAATCTACCCCAGCCAGTCTACCCATCCACATACAAGATGCACTCACTTTCTGTGCTGCTGTCCATCGGTTACGTCTAATGTCTGCTCTGTTGCAGGATGATGACGATGATGCAGAGGAGATAAATGAGGAGGAGTTGCGCCGTGCTCTCTCTCGGGGTAGAGCTTCTTCCCCTGGTGATGATGGTATTACTTATGCTGTGCTGCGCCTACTTCAACAAGTTCCTGGGAACCCTCTACTTCTACTGTACAATCTTTGTCTGGTGATGGTTGTGTACCACGAGCCTGGACCAGCAGCACAATAATACCCATCCCTAAGCCCGGCACTGCGAAGTTCTGGCCTATATCCCTTACTTCCTGTTTTTTTAAGGTTATGGAGAGATTCTTACTCAATCCTCTCATGTCCAGACTGCAGGATCGCCTTTCTCCATGGCTGTTTGGTTTCCTTCTCCAGCTGAGCACACACCACTGCCTAGTCGACCTGTACACTCGCCTTATCAGGGACAGTGTGGTGGCCTTCATTGACCTTCGAAGTGCCTTCGATATTGCTAATAGAGACATCATTATGGATCAACTGGTTGACTTTGGGATAAAGGGTAGTCTATTACGGTGGATTCGGGGCTACCTGAGTAACAGGACCTCCCGTGTGTGTTTCAGTGGTGCGCTCAGTCCTTTGCGCAGTTTTCATCTTGGTACGCCTCAAGGGGGTGTTCTCAGCCCATTGTTATTTAATATTCTGATGCATCGGCTGCTCACTTCTCTCCCTGATATACCTGGAACTACAATTACGTGCTATGCTGATGATATCTGTGTTCATTCTACCTCACCAAGGGATCTCCAGCGGTTTCTTGACTCCTTCTCTGTGGCATTATTGTCGTCCCAGATAAGAGCAGAATATTCACCTGCCGCCTTCCTCAAGCTCGGCCAGTGTTCACCATTGGAGGGACTGTCATTCCCATGTGTTCCCAGTATCGCTACCTGGGCGCGCCAGTCAATATTTGGCCGATTGTCCCTGCCAGACCTCAAGACCATCCCATTGTCCAGGACTTATTGGGTCGTCTCCAGCGCCTACTTACGCCACTTCAATGGCTCATTAACAACTCCTCGGGCATCTCCATCCCAGTAGCCAGGACTATCTATATTGCTTTTATCCGTTCAGTTGTTGATTACCTCTCCCCTGCTCTGATTCAACTTCCCAGGGCTACTCTTGATACTTTAGAAAAATTTCAGAATAGAGCAATGAGAATAATTCTCGGTTGTCCAATGTCGACCAGGATAGTGAACATGCAGCGTGAGTTGCGTCTTCCCCCGTTAGTGGAAAGAATTTATTCTAGTGTTACTTGCTTCACTGTCAAGTGCCTCCATTTCCCACATCTTTCACCTCATTACTCTCAGTTAGTCAGGACTTCTCTTAGACCAAACTGCCCGGTCCCTCCCATACTGCCTGCTGGACGTACTCTTGTAAGGTCTGTTTCCTCTATGCTCCGTAGTCTTAATATAGATATAATGGTGGCAGACGTCCACCCAGGACCCCCTCCGTGGATGCTACCAACACCTGATGTGAGCTTCACAGCTATTTCCAAGTCGGAACTGCCTTCTCTACAGTGGCAGTTGGCTCTGGGACACATAGAAACAGTAGACGTCCTCCATCACAGATCCATACTGCCTCTACACTGATGGCTTATTGCAAGTGGATGGTACAGCAGGTTGTGCCGTTTTCTCACCTGACATGGAGTCACCTCCAGGGGGCTGGGTTGGCCGTCGTCTCTGTAACCACTCTTGCTCAACATTGTGTTGAGGCAGAGAAGGTACGTCATGCACAGCTAAAGCACCCTTAGCAATCTTGGCAGCTGGAGGCAAAGAGAAAAATAAACAATGTGGACTCAGTATTTCTGCTTTTAACTATTCGTTCAAGAAAAATAATTATCGGACTTGCCTATAGACCTCCAGCCCAAAGCGCTACCACCGATAAAGATTTATATGACCAGATAACTGAGATAAGCGATTCAAGCGAAAGTGTCATATTCGGAGATTTCAACCTACCCGTAAATTCATGGGGAAACCCAATATCGTCCCACTCTGGTTAAGATTTATATGTCAACTTGCTAGATAGCGCCCTAAGTCAACATGTTAACAAACCAACTAGAGGTGATATTATATTAGATCTTATATTTTCAACAAACGAAAGGCTAATAAGTAACGTCATTGTTGGCCCAGAGTTCAGCACGAGCGATCATAAAATAGTTAAGTTTGACATAGATCTCAAGATATACGATGAAAACATTAGTGAAGAAATTGTTTACGTGTACAGTAAAGGTAACTACGAAAGGCTTAAAAACATTCTCTCAGAAACAGACTGGAGCCAATTATCGTGAGAAACCGACGACATAAATGACTCATGGAATAAATTCACTCACATCTTAAACAGTGCAGTTAGGTCGTGTATACCAGTTTGCAAAAGGCGTCCAGGTAACAATATTAAACCAAAATGGTGGAATAATCAAATAAAAACATGCCTATCTAATAAAAGCCGTGCATACCGTAAATACCAGCAAACTCAACTTGAAAGTGATAAGATATTATTTCAAAAACTTCGGCGCGAAACTAATAAACTTATTAAACAAAGTAAAAAAAAATTGTGAGGTGCTTATCGTCAGTAAAATTAAATCGAACCCTAAAGAATTCTATAGCTATGTTCGCCGTAAAAAAGTCCTAACTAGTAATATCGGTCCACTTCGCTTAGACAATGGTGAACATATCAACAACGAGGTCGATATTGCCGAAATGTTAAATTAATATTTTGCCTCAGTTTTTACAAATGAAGACACGAATGGTTTCGTAGAGACGCCCCTAGTCCCAGACAATGGCATCCTTTTAAATAATTGCGATATTACAGAGGATATAATAATAAAAGTACTCGACAATATTAAAGTAAACAAAACTCCTGGGCCTGACTGCATAGCGCCACGTGTACTAAAAGAAACTAAAAATCAAATATGTAAAGCCCTCTCAATAATTTTTAACAAATCATTAAATTCCGGTACAGTACCTCGAGATTGGAAACTTGCAAACGTTACCCCCATACAAAAGAAGGGAAATAAGAGTCTTCCATGTAATTATAGACCGATCAGCCTCACCTCAGTAGTCAGTAAAGTAATGGAATCCATATTGCGTAGCAAACTAGTAAGCTACTTTGAAGAGAACAGTCTCATTAAAAACTCCCAACATGGCTTCCGTAATAAACGTTCATGCCTCACTAACCTACTATACTTTTACAACGATGTATTTAACATATTTGACGAGTCCAAAGCGGTATATGTAATTTTTCTGGCCTTTCAAAAAGCGTTTGACAAAGTTTCCCATAAGCACCTTCTAAACAAATTAACTTCACATGGCATTACTGGTAAAATTCACTCGTGGCTCGAAGACTGGCTCTACGAGAGAAAACAGCGCGTCGTACTTAACGGAAAAGCATCAAACTGGCGAAACGTTCTAAGTGGAGTACCGCAAGGTTCAGTGCTCGGCCCTGTTTTTTTTATAATCTATGTAAACGACATTGATGAAGGCCTCACCTGTAAGATATCCAAATTTGCTGACGACACGAAAAATAACTGGAAGAGTTACTACTACTGCCGAAAAAGCGCTACTACAGTCCGACCTTGATCGCTTAGTTAACTGGTCAAAGAAGTGGCAGATGTCATAATTTATAACCTAAATAAATGTAAAGTTTTGCTTATTGGGAGCAACAATGATCACACTAACTATTCAATGAACGGTACTGAACTTCGTAAAGTTAATGAAGAATAAGACCTGGGTGTAACTATTACTAGCGACCTCAAACCAGGCAAACACTGCTCAAAAGCAGTTAAAACCGTTAACAAATTAATTGGTTTCATTGGCAGAACCTTCGAGTTCAAATCTGACAAAGTCATCCTGACACTGTTCAATTCCCTCATGCGTCCGCATCTCGAATATTGCGTTCAGTTTTGGTCACCTTACTACAGAAAAGACATTGTAAAGCTAGAGAGAGTACAAAAGCGAGCTACAAAAATTATTCCGCGACTGCGAAACAAGTCATACGAGGAGCGACTGAAGGAGCTCAATCTATTCAGTATAGAGAAACGTAGACTACGGGGAGACCAAATAGAAGTTTTTTAAATGATTCGTGGTTTCGACAATGTCAGTATAGATCGGAAGAATCAAAACACTTTTTCTTCAACAGAATAGTTAATGTATGAAACTCCCTCCCAGCACATGTAGTCAATAGTAATACGATTGAAACTTTTAAAATTAAACTCGATAAATACTTGAAAACTAAACCTAACATAACTTATTACCCGCCTCGTTAACTTTTTTTTTTTTTTTTTTTTTAGATATAGATAGATTATTGTTTTACTTTTCCACACTGTCCTACAAAATTTCCTGTGCAGTTTTTTTTCTACTGCTGCACAGGTGTTTCTTCCACCACTTTTTTCTGGCCGGGGTTTGCCGGAGGGAGAGGTGGGTGTGGAGGAGCCTTCCACTTTACTATTCTTTACCTCAGACATGTAGAAACCATAGATGTAGAGTAGTTACACAGGCAGCCTTGTGAGGCCCATCAGGGCTGTTGTTGCCTGTTCCTCCTTTGTATTCCTTTGTAACAACAGTTTCCTTGTCTTGCAAGAATGCACGCTGGAATTGATTCCGGGCTTCTTCAACCGTTAACCCGTATTCCTCTAATAAAACTTTTTTCATGCTTTCATAGTCTCTGGTTGAAGAATCGAGTCGGTGGAGAATATTTAATGGTTTACCGTCGAACAAATTCATATATTCGAGCCTCTTTATTGTCTCATCTAAATTATACGTATCTACAACCATTTCAAAACGCTCGATAAACAGCTCGATGTCGTTACCCTCGACGTATTTCGAAAGTTGCAGTCGGGGAGGAACTGCTGTTGAGTTTGCAACATTACTACTATTGAGGCTTTCACCGTTATTTGCTTGCATTTTCAATTGCAACATTTCTTTTTCATGTTCACTGTTCTTTTTCATTATCTATTTTTTATTTTCTCTAGTTCTCTCGGTTCTACTCTTTCTTCAAATTCTCTTTTGACTATTTCGGCCTCTCTTTGTCTAGTTCGTTCCTCTTTTTCTTCTTCCTGGTGACTTCTTACATACGCCTGTATTTCCTCCTCGTCATACCCCAAGTCACGTGCTGCCTGCATAAAAAGGAAGCTCTGGTGGCATGAGGGGGGGAACACGTGCGTGGACGTTGGAAGACATACGGTGTGCTGGGTTCGTGCTTGGTTGGCTTGGGCGTGTTTATCGACCTGCCGTAGCATAGAGTGTGATGAACATACGGCAGCGGCGTAGGAGTGACGTAGAGGTGCGGGCAGAGAGGCTTCCTGAGGGTTCGTGTGTTTGTTTGTTGCCTCGAGGGTATGATAGTCGTCATTTTTGCATCATTGCGTCGTGGGTACGCATGTTGCAGGCCCGTGGTGTTGGCTAGGATGTGTGACGGTGACATTCTGGGCATGTTCTTGCCACCGCCTTACTCGTTTCCCCGGTTGACACGAGGTGAATGGCGAGTGTCAGGGGACGCCCATTGGCAAGGTGGGCGGAAATTACCTGCGAAGTTACCGAAGCGTTGGTGGTAGAAGCACAGTTGCGTGAGCGGAGTGTTGTTATTGTGTTGATGGGGTGAAGGATTGAAATGTGTGAGGTAGTGTATTGAGGTAACGGTGGGAGAATGCATGGGGTTTGGGTGACATGTTGGTGCAAATAAGGATAACCGGTTGTGCTGGGGGTGTGCATACGTGTGTGGGTGATGGTGTAGCGTATCTGACTGGTGGGGCTGAGTGGAGACGTGTGTGTGAAGTTGATGATGTGGGTATGAGTGTGGAATAGGCCTATGATGGGGGGGGGGAGGCTGGAAATGGGGTGAAGTTGAGTTGAGGGTGATGTGTTGTGTATATGAGGTTGAATGGTCGTGGGGGGTGTGGAGGTGGATGTGTGTGCTTGATGGGTAGGGTATGAGTGGAATTGGCGTATGATTCTGGGGAGGTTGGAAATGGGGTGAAAATATTGAGATGGGGGTGATGTGTTATGTATATGAGGTTGAATGGATGTGGGGGGGAGGGTGGTAGATGCATGTGCTTGATGGGTAGGGTATGAGAGGTGTTGGACGTTAGGAGAGGAAGCAGGTGGAGCGTAATGTGTAGGGGGTGTTGAAGGTGGTGGCGTAGTGGTGGTTGTGTTGACGTGGTGGTGTAGTTGTAGTGGGTCGGCCTCTGAATGTACGTTCATGATAGCATCAGCGTGCTTAACGTATATTGGTTTATGGGAAGATCAAGGTGGGCCTGGAAGTGAAGTTGCAATGCCGCAGGGAACAGCTTGCAGTGGCGCCTCTTTGGGAACTTCTACAACTTCTGCAACTACATCCTCGGCGAGGATGTAGTTGCAGAAGAGGCAAATTACCCTAGATTGGCACTTGTTCGTAAACATGTACTTGAGGGTGATATTAGAGATCGACAGGGGATAGTAACAAGTTATGTCAGGAGGAGAAAAGGTTCTACCGCCGTACGGTAAATCCCGACAGGGAAGAGCTGTTTCAGTTCCTTGTACCACAGAAGTACCGACATGCTGTGTTCACTTTGGGTCATCACTCTACATTGGGAGGTCATATGGGGATTAGATAAACGTTGGATAGGATCCAGTCCCATTTCTTTTCGCCAGGTATGGGGAGAGAGGTAGGTAGGATGTTGCGATCATGTGACGTATGTGAGAAAATCTGCGACCGTGTTCGGGTGAAGCCTGCACCTCTTAAGCCACTACCTCTCATCTCTGAGTCATTTGAGAGGGTAGCAGTTGATATTGTTGGACCGATGAATCCGAGAGCTACGGATGGTGCCAAGTATATTCTTACCTGTATGGAATTCGCAACAAGATGGCCAGAAGCAGTGCCCCTTCGTGATATAGAAGCCACTACAGTAGCTGAAGCTTTACTGGATATATTCTGTCGTGTTGGCATACCGAAGTAAGTATTGTCTGACCGAGGCAGCCAGTTTACCTCTGGAGGAATTGTGGAGATTACTCTCTGTTAAGGGGTTGAGAACAACGCCCTATCACCAAATGTGTAATGGGTTATGTGAGAGGTTTAATGGTACTCTCAAGAAGATGTTGAGGAGGATGGCAGTGGAGCAGCCTAAGGAATGGCCTAGGTACATTTTGCCTCTACTGTTCGCATATCGCGAAGCCCCTCAGGCACCGTTACAATTTAGTCCATTCGAGTTAGTGTATGGTAAACCTGCTCGAAGACCTCTTCAGATTCTACGTGAACTTTGGGACGATGAGGAATCGGATTCCACGTTGAAAACCACATATTCTTATGTAATTGATTTGGCAGAACGTCTACAGAAAACCTGCGAGATTGCAAAACAGGAGTTAGTTAAAGCGAAAGAGCTTCGGAAGTCTTACTACGATAGGAAGACTAAACTCGGTACTCTGCAGGTAGGTGGAAAGTGCCTCGTTTTGTTAACGACAGCTCGCAATAAGTTGTTGGCTCAGTGGAAGGGTCCCTTTGATGTAGTTAAGAGAATAAACGACCTCAGCTACATAGTTGAAATCGGAGGTGACGCCAAACGATTCCACGTAAATATGCTTAAGGAGTACTATACATCCCAATACGAGTGTACTTCTATTATGACCACAGTTGGTGCGGGCTTCTATAACATTACCTCTGAGCAGCGTGATTTGTTAAGCCTAATCCGTGGTCATTTTTCCCCAGTGGTAAACATGGTTAGCGCTGCTGTGGTAATTCCCGAAGGAGAAGAGGGATATACTCCACAGACGACCGAAGCTCGTCAAGGTGAAACGGTAGCTGAGGTCTTCGTTTGGGAAAATTTAAGTCCAGACCAGCGTGCAAGAGTCTACTCAGTGCTGGCAAAATATTCACGTGTGTTCTCTGACAGGCCTGCTGTTGCAAACGTAGCCTGTCATGAGATTCAGCTCACAAGCGACGCGCCAGTTAGGGTGAAACCGTACCCTATTCCTGTGCGGCTGATTGATACAGTACGCAAGGAAATAAACGATATGGAAGCAGCTGCCATCATTGAAAGGTCAGACTCGTCATATTCTAGCCCTATTGTAATAGTCCAGAAGAAGGACGGCGGCGTGCGTATATGTGGGGATTATCGTCGTATGAATGCTGTACCAGGTTCGATGCAGAACCCATGTGCGACCAGCAAGAGATTTTCGCTAGGATTAGCAATTCGAAGGTGTATTCCAAGATGGATCTGGCTAAAGATTTCTTCCAGATACCACTTGAGAAGCCAAGTCGTCTCATCACAGCGATATCTATGCCAAATAGGCTGTACCATTTCAAAGTACTACCTTTTGGTCTCTCGAATTCTCCCGCCGTTTTTAATCGTGTCATGCGTCAGGTATTACATGGCATCGAAGGGGTTGAAGCTTTTGTCGATGATGTTCTTGTGCACTCAACCACATTTAAGGAGCACGTTGTCATATTGCAAGCTGTGTTGCAACGACTGCAGGAATACAACATGTCAGTCAAACTATCCAAGTGTGAATTGTTTCAACGGGAAGTACAACTCTTGGGTCACACTGTAGGTGGAGCACGTTGTGGGTGCCAGAATGACAAGATACAGAAAATTAAGTATGCTTCCCGACCTACTACGAAGAAGCAGGTGCGGTCATTCTTGGGTCTTACAGGTTATTACCGTAAGTTCATCCCAAATTTCTCTGTCATTGCACTTTTACTTAGTGAGCTCTTAATTAAGGACGAACGCTCCTAATAAGATTTCCTGGGGATCAGAGCAAGAAAAAGCATTCGTTTCACTTAAGAATCTTCTTTGCAAGGAACCGATCTCGCAATTGCCTGACAACCAACGGCCATTCATACTTAGAACTGATGAGTCCCAGTACGGTATTGGTGCAGTTTTGTTCGAGGAGAAGGATGGTGAGGTATTTCCAGTCGCGTATCAGAGTCACAAACAGAAGTCTGCTGAAGCATACTACAGTACAGTAGAAAAGGAACTTCTGGCAGTAGTAGAAGGTATAAAGAAATACTACTACTATCTGTATGGCGATAAATTTGTGTTAGAAACTGATCACATGCCTCTGGAATGTTTGCGTACATCGACGAACGCCAACTCACGACTCATGCGCTGTGCTTTGTACTAGCAGCAATTAAATTTCACAGTGCGATACATAAAGGGAAGTGCGAACGTCGGGGCAGACCTTATGTCACGATTGCTTGAAGGAGAATTAAGCGAGTAAATAATTAGTAGCGAAGTTACCCTCTTCGTAAGTTAGACGAGGGAGCTTTCCCTGGTTATTTCACTCGTTATTATTAACCTCTCCGAGTGCAACGAGCACAAACCCTTATCCAGACTCAGATTTGGCGGTCTACCTCGGTTTGAGGCTTGGATAATTCACTAATATTGAAATTGCCTTCCAGAAATATTTATTGCATTTTTCTTACATACCATGTAACAATTATACAATGTATTACATACTACACACTAATACTCTTGTTTAAGTGTGTACAAATTGTACTACGAAGGAATCACCAAAAATTTTCATTCTTCTTGTGGAGTTTCTCTTTAGAATAAAAAAAGTTAACGTAAATGTTGGGAGTTTTTCACTCATTAGCAAGTGTGAATACGCACCTGGTGATAGTTATTGACACATACAAGAGTAAGCGAAGTGTGGATAAGTTTACTAGTGTAAAGTTATACATGCAATGCATCGTACCACTTCGCGAGTCTATTAGACATCGCGTGGAGCGATGTCTTTTTGTGTGTGTGAATGTCACAAGTCAGTCGTTGACTCGTGGCATAATTATAATGATGGTATCGTAGCATAGAGATAGGGCTTATTTGAGCAGACGGAGAACACATAGTCCACTGGTAAGCTAGTTAGCTTTACCGTATGTGGGTGGAGGAGTGTACAGGGCAGTAGGTTATGAAAGCACCAACTCGTCCCCCCCTCTGTAACCGTCGTTTCGTCCGTAGCCTTTCGCTCGTATCATTATTGAAGGAATTGATCATGCCAAGGCAGATTAATTTCCTTAAATTGCATATGATTCGTAAAGTGGGAAATCATAGAGAATTAATTATGCGTCATATATTAAAATAGCATGTATAACTAATGTGAATATGTAATATAAGATGTAAACTTAGTTAGTCAGTGTAGGCCTTCGAACGAGTTGGTAAGGCACCAGGAATATCGATCGCAGACGCAGACACGCAGACGCAGACACGCGTAGTTGCCTGAGTGGATGCGCCACCAGAGGCAGCCAGTTTGAACTTTGTTTGGCCTGCACCACACGAGATAACACACGTACATATTGCTCGTCCTTGATCTCTCGTACCTCGCCTTTGTCTCGTGACGAAGAGATGACCGGAAGCTGAATAATTCGGTAAGACTACCAATATTCCCAAAGTTTCACGGTTATTTATAATTATTAATCGAGTGCAACAGACAATTGATTGGTAATAAGGTAAGAAGGGAGCCGGTCTCAGTCGTTGAGCCCGGGCTAGAAGATCTTACATAGAGTTCCGCATACCTATGGTAAGTAACGAGTGATATGTTGTGTATTGACATTGAAAATTCACGGTGTAGGACATAAATCTATAACTGAATCTGTGTAGCGATCTTGGTTTTAGATTGCAAACTCGACAGTGCTAGTTTGCATTTGAATATTAATAAATGTAAATTGAGTAGGAAGGTCTTGAAATAGCACCTAACAAATAATTAATCACAGTGTTAGATTTGTTAATCACAGTGAGTAACGTAAGTTAGGTTATCGTAAGAAAAATCGACTGTAGAACAATCGAAAGAAAATATCCGAGAGAAAACAGTACGAGAACACACGAGAACATTTACAAGACCTTGAAAGAAAACAAGTGTTATAATTATCGATTTATTACGATATTAGCTAGTTAGCTATTCTTATTTGTGTGGAAGTGCATGAGTGTGTTAATAATTTATTAATTATTTAAATAATTTAATTGTTGGTGACCGACTGAAATTAATAAATATAGTAAAGTCATTGTAATTTGGTTGTTTCATACACCTACAATTCTGTTGATACTATTATTAGTGCATATACATCGAAAGAACCCACGTAAAATAAATGTATGTTGACTGAATTGAGATGAAAAGGGGATAATTAACCTCTAATTGGAGTGGTAGAGATACGTAGCTTGGAGAGTGGTCCAGCGGCAACACGTGGTGTGGAGTGTTGGAGTTGCGTAGCTTGGAGTTGCTTGGCTGTGTGTTGGGATTTACGCGATGGTATACCACTGCATATAGTGTAATGGAGCTGTAACAGGGTCACCAATTGAAACAGTAAGGAAGCTCCTTATGAATCTACCTGGGTGAACAGACTCCAGTATACACAGTACAGTTTTATTGGTAATACACAAGTAAGCAATATGCATATGTATGAGGAAGGCCAGCCCTACCGTACAGATTCTTGGAGGGTCAGCCTTTGCAGTAGAGAGTCTGTAGTGTTGCCTAGCAGGAACCTATGTGTGATCGAGACGGGAACACGTGGATATGTTGGTGTGGTGGCGCAGGAGCGGCTGGTCCTTCTCCTTCAGTAGCTCGCAGGAAGTGGGATGTCTATGGCTATGGCTATGATGATTGGAGTAAAGATTTGAAAGAAGGGTTGTATTAGGGAATACTTAGAAGATAGGTACTAAAAGGAAATACAGTGGGAGATAGAAGTTCCCGGGCTCAACCAAGGCGCTGTAGGTTTTAATTATTTGTTGTCCAGAGTTAGTGGGACGTCTGGGCGAAGGGCGCCCCTTTATTCAGTGTCTACAAGCTGCCGCCTGTGGCGTTATCACGTGACCTAGCGCGTCCACCTGGTGAGCTGCATCCATATGAATCATACCTGGAGAGAGGCTGGACTACCAAGCGTGGGGGATAAGCTGGGCCCGGGGGACTGGATTCTACCTGGCCGGCTAATAATAGACCAGGGATATAGGAGTGGTGCACATGGCGACACTACAGGCCTATGTTATTATATGTGATTATATGGTATTCAGTCAAGGAATACTATCTTTGATTGACGTTTATAGATGTTTCGATAAATCTCAGTCTAGATTAACATACGTAGGCCTATTTAAGCACTATCGTAAACATAAATAAGAACATTAATGATTAGGAAATATGACAAACAGAAAAGATCTAGTGGGCAACTCGTATCTCCATGAAATGCGACTCTGCCACATCATAGGGTTGGCCAGAGGAGGGTGGTGAAGAACTCCTTTCCACAATAATACATAATATTCTGTATAGTGTAATATTATTTTGTGATCTCCTTTGTAAGTATTTCAGTGTGTAAACTCATCCAAGTCAATATCATGTCGTATTTTTGTTGTCCAAGCGACACGAAGCTCGCTTGGTTTCGCCCTGTACTGTTTTTGTCGGTCAAATGGATACGAAGCCGTGCCAAGCGGTAGCCTCTGAAACCAAACCGTCTTCGCATCCAAAGCAACCCTGCTCGGGAGCAGTCTTGGTGCCGCTTGGTAGTCAGCTGACAACAACAATATGGCCGACAGATAAATGAAATTGGCTTAATTAGTGCATGTATCTTGCAATCAGTGCTAGATAAACCAAAATAATTATGTAATAAGATGTATTATTTAAGGAGGTATAGGCTGCTTGGATAGTTTTTGTACATATTACAGGTAAGACAAAAAGGATCATTTATAAGTAATCAAACTTGCAATTTTTTACCAGTGCTTACAATTTTCTACCAGTGCTTACACTGTTTCAGAGGTCTTAATCTAAATAATATTTATTATGAAAGAAAAATTTGGTTACTCAGTTAATTGATTTTTTACCTAACATATACCTGACCATGAAATTTCGGTGAAACTTCAACATGTGAGGATTGGTATAATAGCCATCAAGTTGTTATTGAGAGTCTCTGTGGTTATTTTAAATCTTGTTAAAGTGTATCCCTAATATTAACCCTTTTATTGCTTTCCTGAAGCACGGGCGATGATGAATAACAATGATATGTCGATTCCGTCAAATGATCATTTTTCGGCTATTATTTTGGTTCGGCACCTTCGGCAAGCCAGTTGTTCGACTCCACGTATCAAGTCTGTTTTTGTCGTCAGAAAGTGCTTGATCCAAGCCGACGCTTGGAAGACAAAAACACGGTATTTGTTTATTTAAGTTAGTAGAGTCACTAATTGCTACCAGCATTTAGAGTAAGGTATTTAACTATGTCATAACTCGGGATTAAAACTTACAGTGTAACTAAGTGAATTCTCATCATCGTTATTAGTGTAATTGATTATTAACATTGTGTAATTATTATTATTGCTGTGTCATTTCTCATTGTCATTAACCAATGCCATAAATACTGTTTACTGTGTGGCCCCCAAGCTCGCAGCTTATGCATACTATATTTACGTTTTATATGCATTTATCAAGTGTTGAGTGAGTAAATGGTATCAGCAGGGGTACAGCTCCGGACATATCAAACGACAATACCCCATGACTTGGTTTGGGTCTCAGCAGATCTCGTAACAATATAATACAGCTTATATGCAATATTTGCTTATAGAGTATTACTTGTACTTAATTAACACTCTCGAGCACAGCCTGGTTTTGTTTAAACAGCACGTGTCGGTGTGGCAGGACACACCTCGCTTATGGAGTGCTGGTTTGAATTGGGGAAACTGACTGAGGCAGACAGTCTCGTTATATGTCATATGTTACCGGTGTAGAGGACGCCTATGTAGCATCCAAATTTGAACTAAATCTGCCCAACGGTTGACTTTTAACAAGGGTTTTTCCAAAATTAGGACGCTAAAGTGGCGTCTCTGCGCGATCGTAAAGTTGTTGTTGTTTTTTTGTCTTAAAAAGCATCGTAGGCGTCAGGCGTGCGCGAGAGAGTTAAAGATTCTTCGAAAGAAATTCTATAGTTCTTCATAAATTTTGCACTGTTACTTACTAGCCAACAGATCCTACATTATTAGGCTCAAGGAAAACAATAATTCTTAGAGAACAAAACTATATGAGCTCATAGAATTGGTTCCTCATATCCAAGATGATATGATGACATATTACCAGAAATATATGACAAAAAAATTGTATTAATATAGTCCAAAGCCTTTAAATAACAAACTTATCTATTAACTATTTTACATTTAACAAAAGAGGAATGACCATTATTGAGCTTTGAATGCTATCGAGTATTGGAATTTCACTTACAAGAGTATACTGAATAATGAGTGTGTTCTGAACCAGGATTATCCCAACACCGTTGTCATCGAGGACGTCCCTGAGGTTCTGATAGGGCTCGTCAATGTACCTAACTGCGAGAAGAGAGGTGAGGGAGCTCGCATAACTTCGTGTGAGCACTAGAGTAGTCAGCATCCACACTCCTACCACCACACTTTCCCACCACATCCACCCATCACTTGAAATGTCTGTGGATGAAAATCTCATTCTGAGCATGAGTTCTTACTGACAACAGATAGCTGAAAAAGAGATACTCATAATGATTTACAAATGCAACTTAATAGATAAATTAATACACAATCTATATTATTAGATATCTGTCTGAAACACGGTCTAATAGAAAGGGTTCTTCATCTAATTCATAATTAATGTTGTCAGAGGTAAAAAGATTTCATTATCGGTTCCTACATAAATTACACACCGCAGCACCTGGAAACATGCCCACGACGAAATACAGCGCTCCACTCAAGTACTACTCAATAACGGCTACAATATTGCAGACGAAGAAGATTTTATACCACTACCATAACCAAGGCCAAGACGAGGAGAAGAGAGAAGAAATTAAGCTATACTACCTCTCACACTTTACTACAGCCTACAAGGAAGAAGAAAGGATCATATCTCAAATAGTCAAGAGAAACGTATCAACGACAAACCCTGAAAAGAAACTCAACCCGATTTTCTATTACAAAAACAAAGAGACCAGCCAACACCTACTCAGAAACAGCCCCAGGAACGAAAAAGAGAAGCTGCAACAGTCGCATATCGTACCGGTATATAGGTTTACATGCAAACAAGGGGACTGTGAAGCCTTTAAATCCACCTAATATCGGCATGACAACTATGAAGCTAGCAAGACGTCTGAGTTACCATCTGTTATCAGGCGCCCTCAAAACTCATCTAAGACAAGCTGACAAGACAAATACTGGAGGAGAACACCGAAATCATCGATACATGCAATGACCCAAGGGGCCAAGATGCCTCCAGATCTTATAAGCACTCTAGATCAAAGACTTAGTGCGACGTTAACTACATAAGCAATAGACTTGTAAGCCCTCCCTAGCTTGCGAAGAAACAACACAGGACGAGCACACCACCCAGTCCAGCCCCGGCTTAAAATGGGCCCGCGCTGACTCTCCCACCAGACATTCTTGATGCGACACCCGTGCGCGACGGACGTGTTTTCTGGCAGCAGCTAGTTTTGTACCATCCTTGCAGAGTTGTAGCACTCTGGTAGAGTAAATAAAGTTAGTCAGGTGTCATTTTCCTCCTTATCCTTAGTTAGGTACAGTAGGTTTCTGTACCTGTTTGTTCACAGCAACCTTGCTTGTTTGCATGGGGTGAATCCCCCCCACTGATCGCTCTGGGATCAGGATAACCTGAGACGCGGCCACCTCGTAGTGTCTTGAGAGGTTGTTGTGAATGTAGATTTCCTCCCTGGGTAGCGTTTACTTCCCTTATTTGGCCTTTCTCCTTCCAAACTTGGATGTGACAGCATACTGGTTGTCCGAGACAGTTGAAAAGATCTGGCTCTTCTTTGTAGGGATGACACTCCTCCAACTATCTCTATACCAAGGGTCAGTGGAAAGACATCAAGGAGAACACGAAGAACGAAAAGTGAAGAGACATCATAGCTACTGACCGCACATTATTAAACTTTACCCCGACATCTTGACTACCATCCTGGCGAGGTCGCCAATTTGTTACGTAGCGATGTAACATCACTGTGAAACAGGGGTAGTCAAGATGTTAGTGAAGATGTTGTATTCACTTGGGGTTAATGGCAAGTCAATTAATCTCTCTCTGTTTATTGTTTGGAGGTTACATCGCTTAACCAATAATAAATCATTGCTTTCTTCAGGTTGTACACTGCATATAAAGCTTTATAGCTAACCTGGAAAGCCAAACTAAAATACAATCATGTAATATATATATATATATATATATATGGTGGAAGTCTAGTTTTATTTATATATAAATTTGACCATTAATGGATAAAATAAAATCACTTCACTGCCGCTAGTCAAGATAATACCTCTGTGATTCAAGAATCAAGAGCTAAACTACACTTTTATATAGTTACATATGTGAGTGTGTGTCGAGGGGGGTCCCACCTATAAGGGGGTTGAATCCACCTATATGAGGTGAGGGGGTCGTAGGGGGTTCCGCCTAGTACCAGCAAAAGCAAAGGGGTTCCGGTAGTTGGAAAAGTTTGAGAACCACTGATCTAAGGAACAGAGGGAAGCTGTCAAACTCTTACGTGAGTTACCCCTTCATAGATGATTATATATGACCGCGACTGTACATTTCGCCTCTACTGTTCGCATATCGCGAAGCCCCTCAGGCATCGTTACAATTTAGTCCATTCGAGTTAGTGTATGGTAAACTTGCTCGAGGACCACTTCAGGTTTTGGTAAAATTGAGGAATCGGATCCCATGATGAAACCCACTTATATTTATGTAATTGATTTTGCAGAACGTCTGCAGAAAACATGCGAAATTGCAAAACAGGAGTTAGTTAAAGCGAAAGAGCTTCAGAAGTCTTACTACGATAGGGAGACTAAGCTCCGAACTCTGCCTCGTTCTGTTAACTACAGCTTACAATAAGTTGTTGGCTCAGTGGAAGGGTCCCTTTGATGTAGTTAAGAGGGTAAACGACATGGAGGTATAAAAAGTGGAGAGGCCCGCAGCCGGTCGGATTTGAAGCCACAGAACGGTCAGTCGGCCATATTGATGTGGGCTAAGGGAGCGTTTAGCTGGTATAACCCTATAGAAGTATTTTGCTATTTCCTTTTGTAAGGATAGGTGCAAACTGGTTATTTTCCCTACAAAATATTTTCCTAAGGCAACTTTTTTCTACCAAGTACTTTTCTAAGTGGAAATAATCTGGGCTCGCATCACGACTTTCTTATTACTGTAAATGTAGGTCTTTCAGTTTTGTAGGTGTGTATGGTGAAGGAATTCCCATTTAACTAACGTGCAAAGGGTGTGCCCAGGGTGAGGTCAGGGTTCTCCTTTGGGATAAGCTTTGCTGAATCAGTATTAACACACTGTGAAATTCAGGAGTAACTCTTGGGAATTGTATACATTTGGAGTGTGTACCAATCCTTACTGCCTCCAGTCACGATCTACAGGCTTCTAACATGAACGTTCCATCAAGTAGTGTCATCAACTGTTCTCTCAATAAAAACAGAATTCTAGAGAATGATGCAGCTAATGAAAATGAGGAGATTAATATACAATCTGAAGTTGATTATGAAAGTTTATGTTCAGCCAGTGTGCTCTCTCCTTACTCTGAACAAATTATTGCATATACTCTATAGCTGGCTTTGTTATTTCAAAACTAAAGAAAACTTTAAGGTGTGAGATATGCTACAGTGTTCTGTTTCACCAAAATATAAATCCAAAGATGTTGTTACTATGTGTCTTATTATGTGAAAAAGAAATTCAGAGAAAGTCTTACTCTGCAAACATCAGCACCCATTTTCAAAGCTGTCAAGGTATGCTTGCCACAACATAGTAACTTTTG
Source organism: Petrolisthes cinctipes (assembly GCA_033782935.1). Lineage (NCBI taxonomy): Eukaryota > Metazoa > Arthropoda > Malacostraca > Decapoda > Porcellanidae > Petrolisthes > Petrolisthes cinctipes. The sequence goes on along the minus strand of JAWQEG010003256.1, from coordinate 77,866 downwards.
TACTGTCAGAGTTCCAGGGAAAGACTATTTTCCCTGGTTTGGTAAGACATATGTCAGATAGTGATCCTGTAGATAATCATCTTGTACTCCTAATAAAGGCTGTAGCTGAGACCTATCTGCAGGTTAGATATAGATACACAGCCAAACAGTTCACTGTACGACACACATCTCTCAAAGGGGTGAAAAGCAGAACTAGGATGACTAAATTAGTATTATTCAGTGGCATGTAATTCAATATTATATGTTGTTGATATGTAATAAATGGTTAAGAGTAAGCAGTAGTTTAATTTCACACATCTGAAAGTTATCTATTCGTATAAACAATGAAAAAAGGGGGGAAAAATAACTAGTAAACCATTGACTCAAAGCGCGACCCTGCCCACAACAACGTGGTGGACAGGAGGCAGAAGAGGCTTCACTGAGCCTGTACTAGCTCGCGGCTGCGGGCCTCTCCACCTTTTATACCTCCATGGTAAACGACCTTAACTACATAGTTAAAATCGGAGGTGACACTAAGAGATTCCACATAAATATGCTTAAGGAGTACTACACAACCCAACACGGGTGTACTTCTATCATGACCACAGTTGGTGCGGGCTACTATAACATCACCTCTGAGGAGCGTGATTTGTTAAGTTTAGTACGGGGTCATTTTTCTCCAGCGGTAGACATGATTAATGCGGCCGTAGTGATTCCCGAAGCAGAAAGGGAATACACTCCACATAAGACCAAAGCTTGTCGATGTGAATTTGGGTAATGATGTCTTGGTGTCTCGACGTTTAAGACTACGTAAGAAGGTGCGTATTGCGATACATGGAAAGAAATGCGAACGTTGGAGTAGGAATTAAGCGAGTAAATAATTCGTAGCGAAGTTACCCTCTTCGTACGTAGGAAATAGTCAGGCTTTCCCTGGTTATTTCACTCGTTATTATTAGCTCTCCGAGTGCAACGAGCACAAACCCTTATCCATACTCAGATTTGGTGGTTTACCTCGGTCTAATATTTGGATAATTCGATGATATATTATGTATTGAATTTTTTGTGTAACCTTATCCAACTCAGAATCAGCGGGGCTCCCTTTTCTGTGGCTTGGATAATTCACTAATATATAAATTGCCTTCCAGAATTATTATTGCATTTTTCTTACATATCACGTAACAATTACACAATGTATTACATGCACCACACTAATATCTTGTTTAAATGTGTTTAAATTGTACTAAGAAGGAATCACCAGGATGTTCATTCTTATTACGGAGTTTCTCCTGAAAATTGAAAAGTTAACGTAAATGTTGGGAGTTTTTCACTCATTGGCAAGTGTGAATACGCACCTGGTGATAATCATTGACACATACAAGTGCGAGTGAATTGTGGATGAATTTACTAGTGTAAAGTTATACATGCAATGCGTTGTACCATTTCACCAATCTATTAGACATCGCGTGGAGCAATGTCTTTTTGTGTGTGCGAATGTCACGAGTCGATCATTGAGTTGTGGCATAATAATAATGATAATATCGTAGCATAGAGATAGGGCTTATTTGAGTAGACGGAGTACACATAGTCCACTGGTCTAGTTAGCTAGGAAATTTCCGCTGTCAGTAGGTTTGAAAGCATACCGACCACAGCGTCCTCTAACTGTCGGTTTCGTTCATAGCCTTTCCCTCGTATCATTATTAAAAGAATTAATCATGCCGACACGACAGTTAATTCTTTGAATTGCATATGATCGTGAAGTGGGGAATTCATAAGGAATCATTTATACGTCGTTTATTAAAATTGCATGTATAACTGATGTGTATGGTAGTATAAAATGTAAACTTAGTCAGTGTATGTGCGTTGAGACATAGCGGCGCCAGTGTACCGTCACTAGACACGCCACCAACTGTAGAGTGGGGGGGGGATGGATACGCGTCTACCACCCAGCCAGCTTGAGTTAGTTCGGCTTACACCGGTAGTGGATACACACGTATATCTCGCTTTGCTCTCTTACCTCTCCTTTGTTACTTGTTACTTGTTACTTGTTGTTGGATATTCTATGCCCCGCTCCACCAGCAGATGGTGCTCCGCAGGGCCTCTCTCAATATTACTAAACACTATAATCACTTGTAATACTCATATCATCCGTGTCGTAACATTCAGCGAACAGATGTGTTTTCAGTCTTTTCTTAAAAATCGTGCAATTTTCACTGTTCCGGACATCTAATGGCAATCCATTAAAGAGCCTTGGTGCACACCTTTCAAACGCTCTGAAACCCATTGTCAGAATACTCCTCGGCTCATTTAATCTGTATTGCTCATCACTATGCCTGAGTTCCATTGAGGTATTTACTTGAAAACCTCTTAAAAGATTCATCAAGTACTCCGGTTTTCCAAATTTTAATGCTCGGAATGTTAGAAGACATATCTTGTACACAATCCTCGCCTTTATTGGTAACCAATGTAAGTCAATGAGTGCTGGGGTTATCCTCTCACGAGATGGAAGACCTTTAATTAATCTTGCTGCTCTGTTCATTACGTTTTGCAATTTTCTTAACCGATAGTCTGGCAAACCATAATATAGGGAATTGCAGTAATCCAGTCTGCTTATGACATAGTTATGAAGAAGCATCTTCACGGTATCCTGATCTAAATATTTTCTAACAAAAGCAATGTTCTTCAGGTGATAACCAGAAACTTTCACCACTTGATTAATTTGAGCTTCGAAAGAGAGATTTTCGTCTAGCAGCACTCCTAAGTCTTTCACTTTGTTTCTTACATTCAGCGTACTACCATGCACTCGTAAGCTTGAGATGTCCAATCTTCTAAGATTGGTCTTCTTTCCAACGATCAAACACTCAGTTTTACTTGGATTTAACTTGAGTTGTTTCAAATCCATCCAATCCTTAATATCGGACATAATAACACTCAAATTCACCTCTGCATCCACCACATTATTTATAGATATATAAAACTGTGTATCATCAGCAAATAGTTTGAAGTTCGCACCATATTTCTCTAGTATATGTGATAGTTTGATAGTGTAGATACAGAAGAGAATAGGACCCAATACACTCCCCTGAGGGACTCCTCTTCGCAGGGGTTTATTTCTTGAAAAGGATTTCCCAATCTGTACACAATATGTTCTATCTTTTAAATAACTTTCCAGATAGACCAGTGCATTCCCCTCAACACCTATAGACTTTAAATCATCTAGGAGTATACTATGCACTACTGTGTCAAATGCAGCACTCAAGTCAAGCATAATAAGAACACTACACTTTCCTTCATCCATTAACACAATTAGGTCATTTACTACAGTACATAGTGCAGTCTCAGTTGAGTATAGCTGCCTATATGCAGACTGACTATCAGGTATAGCCTTCACCTTATTCAAGTGATGCCATAACTGATCTAAAATCACATTTTCAATCACTTTCGATAAAAAGGTCAGATTTGATACTGGTCTATACGAACTTAGACTCTGAGGATCAAGGTTGCCTTTTACAATAGGCTTGATAATAGCCAATTTCTCACTCTCCGGAAAAACATTGTTATCAAAACTTAGGTTGATAATTTGCAGGAACACATTAAAGATTTCGTCTACATTTTTACTCGTTATAACATCCGATACAGGTAACGGATCATTATCGCAATGAGTTAATTTCACTCGTTGTACAATTTCTTTCATCTTGGCCATACCGATGTTTTGAAAGCAAAGTAATTTGCTCTCAGACATTTGAGTATGTCTATGCATCACATTCAAACCACTTCCTGGAAAGCTTTCTACTATAGTTGCTATTTTATTGTCAAAAAATTCTAAGAATTTGTTTGCAAGTACTTCATCAGGATATCCTTCAGGCAACCTTGGCTTCTTTTTATTACCAGTTAAATTATTGAGTATGAGATATAGTTTATTCATATCTGACCTGGCCTCCTTGACTTTACTAGAGTAATATTGCCTCTTTCTCCGTACTATGAGTCTGTTTTCTTCTCTCTTTGCGTGTTGATAATCTCTTCTAGCAATATCAGTGCGTAGTCTACGCCAAGCTCTTTCTTTTTTCTTCTTCTTTGCCTTAGCTCGTGATATCTCACCATTAAACCATGGTGCATGATCTTTCTCAATTATTTCTTTTGTGATTACAGGACACATTGCCTCATATTCCTCTTTAAAAACACGATTATACAAAATCGATACACATCGCACACACTTTCCCGCCTCCGTCATATCATGTTCACAGCTATTTTGCATCTCTGTTTTCAAACTTCGTATCGCACTGTCAATAAGTGTCTCGGGATCGAAATATTTTTTAACTCTGAAACTGATCCATTTTCTTTGCGCCCTCTCTTTCTCAAAGGGAATTTCAAATCGAACTAACTTGTGAATTGGAGATATGCTACATACTTCATCCACATCAACATTTTGTAGGAGATCGTGCCGTGCATCACAAAAAACCAGATCCAGCATATGTCCCGTCCTGGACGTAGCCTTAGTCACTTTATTTACAAAATCAAAACCATTCATCATCTCTATGAATTCAACAGCATGATGGTTATCAGTATCATCCACCCACAGATTGAAGTCACCCAATATGAATACATTTCTGCTTACTGAATCCACCGTCTCAAGATATAGTCTAAACTCAGCAAGAAATGTAACAGCGTTAGCACTTGGTGGCCTATACACCACTATGAAAACAAATTTCCGCCCACCCATCTCACAACTGACCTGCATATGCTCGAAACTAATCCATGACTCCACCTTATCTAATTTTACTTTCTTGAAAATATTAGATACAAATAGTCCCACTCCACCACCTCTCTTGCCTTGCCTCGGCACATGCAAGAAAGTATGCGTCACGGGTGTCATTTCTCGAATCTTAGCTTTGTCATAACTACTCAACCATGTCTCTGCCAACGCCATGATATCAAAATGATCATTGTTAATTAGATCGCAAATATCCATTGTCTTATTACCCACTGATTGTGCATTGAAAAAACAACCTCTAATAATGTTTAAGTTTGTGCTGTTCAGTATCCGTTTTCTGTGCTACTTTTGATTTTCTGGAGTTCCTCTTGCATCACTGAACAATACCTCACATCATTTGCCATATGCTCAAAATCAGTTTTCTTAAACCTCTTACAGCTTATACATTTTCTCTCAGTAGACGTACAATCCCTCGTGTTATGGTTACCAGCACACTTAGCACATATTGGATCTTCTCCCTTTCCTTTGGATAAACATCTAAGTGCAGTATGACCAAACCTTTGACAGTGATAGCAGACCGTCGCCCTATATCTGTCCCTCACGGAATAGACACCCCATTCCAATTTAATTTGATCACGATTCTTATGAATCAGCTCCCTTATCTCTGGATCACACTTAATAATGTAATGAGTAGTACCACCTGTAGCAGGCTTGTCAAAAAGTAGCTCCATTTTTTCCTTGACGTCAGTTACCCCTTGTAAGTAGTCATTTCGATCAATCAAGTTCTCAATTAGCTTGTCTCCAGATTCTTCTTTGTTGACGTTACAAATCATTATTTTAGGCTTTAACTTCCTTACATTCTTTGTCGTCACATCGGGTACAGCCCCAAGTTTATGAGCTGCTTCATCTCTCTTCTTTTCGTCCTCAAAATTCATTACGATGTCTCCCTTCTGTGTGAATCTTGTGTTGACTATCTGTGTACCATCTAGAGCCTCAGCAACTTCTTTCTTTTTATCTGCAACCTTCAGCTTATCGTCCGTAGACTTCACCACCAGCAGATTCTTCTTCTCGTTTTTCTTCTTCTTCTTCTTCACTACAGTTGCCCAGGTCTCATCAGTCAGGTCTGAGTCAGCGCTGATCACATCACCAACTCGACCCAACTCTGTCACAACATCCTCCATCTTTCCTTCCACTAGCTTCTTCATTTGATCTTTCATATCACTCGTTACTTTCTTCAACTCAATAATATCCTTCGTTACTTTCTTCAACTCATTAATATCCTTTTGAACTCTGTTCAGACCTATATAGCAACTATCACATGACCAATTTATCAACTTGATATTGTCAGGTTTCACACCATTGAGATGAGCACATTTCAAGTGACACCAGCTAGTACAAGTTTCACAACCAATCCACTTATCCGTCCCCCCAGTTGTCTCCATACAAGAATAACACCTGGCCTGGCTGGCCATGATTGGCCAGGGTATTCAATAACTCTCTGATCGATTATTAAGTATGAAATAACAGTATACTGCCCGTTGACGCGAATATACACGGAGCACGTATCAGACACGTCTATCCGCCGCGACACCTCGCGTGACGAAGAGATAACCAAAGTTGAAAGTTCGCTATCTATTGCCAGTTTTTCCAAAGCTTCATAGTTATATATATATTATTAATCGATTGCAACAGACAATTGATTGTTAATAAGGTAAGAAGGGAGCCGGTCTCTCGTGAGCCCGGCAGAAGGATTGCCTTAGTGTCTAGCTTGTACCTATGGAAAGTAATGAGTGATGCGTTTTGTATTGATATTGGAAATTGCAACAGGTGTAAGGACATTCTTTAACTGTGTCGATGTAGCGATCTTGGTTTTAGATATTCCGAACTCGACGGAGTTAGATTGAAATTTAAATATTATTTAAAGTAACTGAGTAGGAAGGTCTTAAAATAGCACCTAACAAATAATTAATCACAGTGTTAGACTTGTTTAATCATATGAGTTAACATAAGATAGCTTTATCGTGAGAAACACAGTACGAGAACATTACGAGACCGTGAAAGAAAAAGAATGCCGTAATTATTGATTATTACCATATTAGCTAGCTAGATATTGTTCGTGTGGAAGTGTATGCGTGTGGTAATAATTTATTAATAGTTTAATAATTTAATTGTTGGTGCACGACTGAAATTAATAAATATAGTAAAGTAATTGTAATTTGGTTGTTTTCGTACACCTACAATTCTGCTAATACTGTATAAATGCATATATAACGAAAGAACCCACGTAAAATAAGTTTATGTCGACGGAAGTTGGGATAAAAGGGGATAATTAACCTCTGCTGACGATCGTTGAAGCCAACACAACAAAAGTCCACGAATAAGTCCGGTGAAGTAAGAATTAACAGTAAGTAATTTTTACATCATAATTAATAATAAAAATCTTAATCTCCCATCACATCAACTTTGCATTTATCAATTATACATAACTCAGTTTATACACTGACTAAACACAAGAGAATGAAACAAATGTACTGTACATACCCTGGCTTATTCTACATCATTTTGCAAGCCACAGCCTTTGGAATATAAAAGTAATTTTTATCACCCTAGGCCTACATGAAAAGCAACACAATAAGTTTTATTCTTATGAAATTACAACCATATATGTAACACTATCATCTTACATACCATAGAAAAGGTAAATAAATTAAAACACTATAACACTATGTAAAAACCAAAAATAGCTATGTATAATATTATTCCATTTATTCCATAAGATTACGTTTTCAATATATTCAGTACAACAGGCTATTATTATCACGTGGGGGATAATTCTAACCTTGATATTTGACACGAAGATTATAAACTGTTGGGTAGATACGGGGGATATGAAAGTTGTGTTAGTGATATCAACACTTGTCATGATTCTTATGAAGTTATTGTGTAAGTATTTTACCCTGTGCTTGATAAAAACCACTGAATACAATACGAATAAAGTATACAATAATGTTATTTCGATTGTTTTGGTGTTACATCATATTATTAAAAAGATGTACTTATTTGTATAAGTTGTATTATTAAAACGGTGTACCACCTTTAACGATGTTAATAATTGATTCAAATGTTAACATATAAATGACTGATTGATAATCGGGTATATTTTAGTAATTTTAATATAAATTCCACTCATCTCTCACCTCCTCGTAGGGAGATCTTGCCTTGAGTGATGTGGGCAATACAACGTTGATAACGCCGGTGTGTGGCTAGCTGTACAATCAGGTCAATCTAGCTGCCGCTAGATATACATGAACTCTTGGGCTCAATATCCTACTAATTACCGCTGGTACATCACCGGTTTGCACAGCCTCTTACTAAATTCTTGTCGTGGTAATCCTTCTAAATATTCCACATCATATTGGTGATCCCGAAACCTGAACTAGGACGTGTGTACCCTCTCCTACCACTCCTACTCACACTCTCCCTCCAGCAATCCTTCCCTACCGGCTGCTATAGTTACGCTCTCATCCTCACCCACCGCTGGCTCTCCTAGATTGTTGACCCTTGCAGACTTTCCTACCCTTGCAGACCTCCTACCCCATGGGCTCTTCCACTTACCTCCGTAGACACGTCCACCAAACACTCTTTCTACTGTATTAGATTCCCTGTATTCCTCCTACTGTAGTTCCTCTCACACTTCTACTACCGTAAATACAACTTGGTATTGCCTGGTACTTCACTAGACTCTATAACTGTAGTTACAGTTTGGTGTCTTTCGGTACTGCAGTAGTCTCCAAAAACACATCCACACTCAAATCACCCACCAATCTATCAAAAAACTTAAAAACAACACCCTGCTGCATGCACGACCCCCTGACATCCACCCATCAGAATCCTCCCTTCCCCGCGAAGACAGAGTCCACCTGGCCAGGTTGAGAAGCGGCCACCATCCGGCTCTTCTGACATATCAAAAGAAACTAGATGGAACCATCACAGATACCTGCCCAGGATGCAACACAGCACCCCATTCTATTAAACACATTATGGAAGACTGCAACGAACACAACGACACTCGCCAACAACACAAAATACACTCACTGAGGGCACTGTGGGAAAGCCCGGTTCAAGCCATAGCCTTCCTCAAGAGCTCGGGGCTGTTCGGCCAGACAGCCTGAGGAACTTCAACAACAACAACAACTATCATACTTTAGAGTATATACTAACCATACCCACAGTCACCCCTTACCACAATAGAAACCTCACACTTCTTCCCTTGTGGTCCACCCTCACACCTGTACCCACTCAACCCGACCTCTCACGCCCCAAACAACTCGACTTCAGAATTCCGCTCACATTGACCTCACACACATCAAACCTAACCTAAGCTGCCTTTCTCTCTCCCTCCCACACAAGCAAACACACAACATCTTAGTAAACAACACGGAAGATGATACACCTACACTCTCCCCCTTTTGAGAGCTCGGCAAAAAAAATTGACATGACAGAAGGGAGCTTACCGCCTCTACAAATGTCATGAAAGACAGCTCCAAAACCAATTCCATCATCAGACTTTGACTCATCAGTGTACACAGGGAGGGACCCCTGTGAGTGGAGACATGTTCTAAAAAGAGGGAGTGAGCCACTGGTGGAGGAAGAGATTACTTCTTGTCTGAAAAGCAAGTGCAGGTGTAAATTTCTGGGAGAAGCCATGGAGCTACCCTGGGGACTAGCACAGGACATATCTGGAAGTCTATGCCCAATTACTCCATAACCTACCTGACCCGGAAGCCAAAGGGCTATGGAGTGGGAGGATGTGAGAGGTAGTACTGAGACATGATATCAGATGACACCGCCAAGCAGGGTAGGGAGTCAGGAAGTCAATGTAAATGATGCCAATAACGAACCATCTAGGACTGGCAAAGGAGATCAAGAGTTGGCTCATCAGCATCCACCAGGAGACTGGGAATTAAGGACAACCTTTAGGATCCAATCGCCAGAAGTACCCCAACAAGATGAAGAGGGTCTAAGACTGTGAGACGGGCAGCCGTGACAGAAGAGTACACTTCACACCAATGCCTATACATGAATAGCCACCATCTTGGCAAGAGAGAAGCGAAACAGATGAGAACCAGCCAAATGCGACATCCTGTCGAGGGCAAGCTGCATGCGCTACTCCGCTACTGACATACGGGAAGCAGCAAACCAGACCACCAGATTGTCAACGTATGTACAGTTGCGGAAGCATATTCTGCCCCACATTTGTTTGGCATGTGGAGATATCTGACAACTCTCTCTGAATAGACAGCAATTCATACGAACCCCCAATGACTGAACCACCAATGAACTCCAGTCACGAAGAAAGTGACCTAACCTAACCTAGACCGCATTAGACTACCCGGACCTAACATGGGCAAACTACCGGGAATTATTTAACCGTGGTAAAGTATAGGAAGTGACCGGGGCAAAATACTGGGACCTAGCTGGATCTGGCAACACTGCTACAAAACGGTAATTCTTTCAATAAATACTAAGTTGTGTCCCTCAGCCTAAACAACAGATGGGCATTGGAATGATAAGGGAATCCAAAATTTAATCTGGGGCTTCGTTGTCTGAATCTGAAATGGTTCAGAAGGCTGACGCCCTGTGGATAGCTGTGGATTAGTCCGACACTGTACAGTCAGCGGCAAAAGTCTGGTTGCCACATCTGCCAATTCATTAAGTATTGTATGGAAATATAAACTTCACATGCTCTTAAACTGAAAAAACAGAGTAATTTATTATTTTGCCCTTTAGATATTACATTTTGTATGGTGGATATGTTTGTTTAATAATTATCCTATATGTTATCCTTCAAGACTTAATGAGTGAGGTTACAGGACATTTGCCGTCGACTGTACATGTGATGGAGTTCCCCGGTGACACTACAATCCAAATCAGATGGTACTGCCCAATTTTTTATCGACTTTAGGAAGGTGAACTCCCTCACGAAAACTGATTCTTTCCCTTTGCCATGTGGGTGCAGCCAGGCACATCACGAAGATCGACCTGAAGAAAGGGTTCTGGCTGGTTCCCATGACCGCTGGAGCTAAGGAGGTGTCATGTTTTGTGGCGGACGGGCAGACTTATATGTGTAATGTGATGCCTTCGGAATGAAGAACGCACCAGCAGCCCTGCTGTTCCTTTGGGTCCGTCAGCAAGGTGGAGAGGGGGGCCATGTTGCATGGGCAACACCTTGTCCTCCATATAACAATGCCCAGGCGTACATCCGTCCACACCATCACCTACACATGCACACCTACAACCTGGAGAGGAAACTCCAGCTTCGCCATTCATTTGGTGTCGACAGAACACGGGAAGCAACAGATACCGGTTATAAGCCATCGCTCAATTGGCGTAGAGTGCCGCACAAGGGGTTGTTTCTGATGGTGGGAGAGATCTTCGAGTCTCATTGGGCAGCTACTGCCCTCCTCAAGCTGGGCAGCCCCCAGCCAGTAAGGTACTGTCCCGCCAATGTCTGCTTTCTCCATTGGGTGCATGGGGATTAAGAGAACATCTGACAAGCAGATCGTCAACTACTGCACCAGGCAACAATAAAAGAATTTCAAGAAAGAGACCAGCTCTAAAACTGGGACGTTGGAATGTTCGGACAATGATGCCCAGCTTTTCTCAAGACCCTCAGGGTATCAGTGACGCCAGGAAAACAGCTGTCTTCAACGACGAGCTGAATGTCGACATTGCCACTCAGCAGGAAACATGACTAGCCAACGTAGGTGCACTGAAGGAGTGGGTATACACATTTTCTAGCAGGGTAAGAGCTCTGATGAGCCCAGAGAGTATGGAGTAAGATTTGCGGAAAAGAACAGCTTGCTGAGTATGGTAGAACCAGGCAGTGGCTGCTCCAAGCGACTCCTAACTCTCCGCCTTATCACCACCGAAGGCCCTGTCACCCTAGTCAGTGTGTACGCCCCGACGCTGTCCTCCACTTCTGATGGCAAGGATGAGTTTTACGAGAACCTCGCATCTATCATCAGGAAAACTTGTTCTCCTTGGCGACTTCAATGCCAGAGTGGGTGCAGACATCGACTCGTGGCCTTCTTGCCTTGGTCCGTTTGGAGTTGGAAAACTGAACGAAAACGGACAGTGACTGCTTGAGTTTTGTGCCTTTCACAACCTGTGCATTACCAACTCCTTCTTCAAGACAAAACCTCAACATAAGGTCTCCTGTAGACACCAGCGTTCAAAGCACTGGTACCAACTGGATTTGATCCTGGTTAGGCGTGCCACCATCAAGAATTTTCTTCACACATGCTCTTACCACGGCGTGGACTGCGACACAGACCACTCCCTGGTATGCTGCAAGATCAGGCTGCAACCCAAAAAGTTCCACCGTGCAAAGAAACCGGGGATACCACGCATTGACATCATCAAGATGACCCAGCCGGATCTTGTAGATCAGTTCACAGAGGCATTTGGGAAGGAGTACGATGCATCGCAGCCCAGAGACACTGCCACATAGAAGTGGGAAACTCTGCGAAACACCATCCACCGCACTGCCCAGGCTACCTTTGGGGAGAAAACCTCGAAGTCACATGACTGGTTTGAGGCCAGGGCATCAGAGATGACCCCCGTTATCGATGCCAAGCATGCCGTACTCACCGAGTACAAGCGGTCACCCATTGAGAGGAACCTGCAGATGATCAGGGCTGCCAGGAGCAAGGTCCTGCTCATAGCCAGGCGCTGCGCCAACGAGTACTGGACACAGCTCAGTGAGACGATCTAGACGGCTGCTGCATTGGGCAACATTAGAGGGATATACGGTGGCATCAAGAAGGCACTGGGACCAATGCAGAGCAAGACGGTCCCCCTCAAATCCGCCACTGGGGAAATCATCACTGACCAAGGCCAGCAGGTGGATAGATGGGTGGGACATTATTCTGACTTCTACTCCAGAGAGAACACAGTGGCCCCCTCAGCCCTTGAAACCATTGATTGCATGCCTGTCATGGAAGAGCTCGATGCAGAGCCAACCGTGGATGAACTCAGCAAGGCCATTGACATTTGGCAACAGGAAAGGCACCAGGCAGCGACAGTATTCCTCCAGACCTCATCAAGCACTGCTAGACTACCCTCCTGCAGCCTCTGCACGAAGTCCTCTGCCAGTGCTGGGGAGAGGAAGCTGTGCCGCAGGGCATGAGAGATGCCAAGATCATTACCCTATACAAGAACAAGGGTGAAAGGAGCGACTGCAACAACTACAGAGGCATCTCCCTACTCAGCATCGTAGGCAAAGTCTACGCTCGGGTCCTCCTTATCCGACTGCAGAAGCTGGCTGAGCGTGTCTACCCAGAATCACAGTGTGGCTTCCGAGCTGAAAGGTCCACGGTAGACATGGTCTTCTCCCTTTGTCAACTCCAGGAGAAGTGTAGAGAGCAGCGGATGCCCCTGTACATCACATTCATTGACCTCACCAAGGCTTTCGACCTTGTCAGCAGAGATGGGCTTTTCAAGGCTCTCAGAAAGATCGGATGTCCCCCAAGACTGCACAGCTTAATCGAGTCCCTCCACTCCAACATGAAGGGGACTGTGCAGTTCAATGGTAACCTCTCTGAGCCCTTCAACATATGCAGTGGGGTCAAACAGGGCTGCATGCTCGCCCCAACTCTCTTTAGGATCTTCGCTCTCCTGAGGCACGCATTCGGCACAGCACAAGAGGGAATCTACCTGCGGACCAGATCAGATGGCAGGCTCTTCAATCTTGCCCACCTAAAAGCGAGGACAAAGGTCCGAAAAGCACTCATAAGAGACATGCTGTTCGCTGATGATGCCGCAGTGGCGACACACACCCAACGGGAACTGCAGCTGCTGATGGACTGCTTCTCCCAGGCCTGCAGGGACTTCGCGCTGACCATCAGTCTGAAGAAGACCAACGTCCTGGGCCAAGACATTCCTGCACCACCAGTCATCACCATCGACGGCTATGAGCTTGATTTTGTTCACCAGTTCACGTACCTTGGATACACCATCACCGATAACTTCTCCCTTGACGCTGATATCGACAAGAGGATTGGGAAGGCAGCTACAACACTCGCTCGCCTCACATCAGGAGTGTGGACCAACCCTAAGTTGACCGTGAGGATGAAGATGGCTGTGTACAATACCTGCGTCCTCAGCACCTTGATATATGGCAGCGAGACATAGACCACGTATGCCCACCAGGAGAAAAGGCTCAACTCCTTCCACCTCAGAAGCCTCTGACACATACTCGGCATCTCCTGGCAGGACAAGGTGACCAACACTGACGTCTTATCTCGCGTTGGCATTCCCACCATGCACACCCTGCTGAGACAATGTCGGCTGCGCTGTCTAGGTCACGTTTGCCGCATGGAGGATGGCCGAATCCCGAAAGACATCCTCTACGGAGAACTTGGATATTGTAATGTTGTATGGTGAATGTGTTTGTTTGATGATTATCCGGTATGTTATCCTTCAAAAAGCGCTGAGTGAGGTGACACGACTTTTGCAGCCGACTGTTCAGTGTGAGTAGGGAGATGAGCGAGGAGTAAAGTGTGCCTCCTAGTGCCGCCGGAATGAGAGAAAGGCGTCCCCTCAGTTTCCGTCAATTTTTATGATCTAGGGACATACGGCAAATCACCTTCACAGTTATCAAATTTAGACAAATGAAAAATGTTAATATTGGTATTCCCATCCTTATATTTATATATAACTTTAAAATTTCTAATATACTCACCAAACTCAAATTATATTATTTCTTACCACCAAACTTTCCATATTCAGATAATTCATTATGAAAAAGGAACCAACTGACAAGCGTTCCCAGGAAGTCTCTTTCTCTCCCCTTGTTTACCTTTTATAGGCTTAACCTACTAGCGTAGCTCTGTGATCAGCCCGTGGTTATTTTGTCTTCTGTTTACCTCGGCACTCCTACCCGCGTCCTCCAAATTGCTTTTGCTTATAGACTTTCCCACCATACTCAGAGAACAAGAATCAACAAGTCGAACAAGAAATGCATACATAATAGATTCATACAGATTTCAATCCCAATTACTTGATACGTCTCAGTAGCCAGCTCAGCCTGGGGCCGGATACTCAAAACAACTTAGGACATCCTATCTCGGCTAGGGAGTCCTAACTTCCCCAGCGCGCTTATGACGGTATACTCAAAACACTTACGACGGCATACTCAAAACATTTGGCAGCCATCTTTCCTAAGTTAGGGCGCTTGGATTTAGGACAACCCCCAGGCAGCCCTAAGTGGAGTTATGACACCGAACACCGTAGAAAACATGATCAATCAACTCGGCTGTACCAAAAAGAAAAAGAAGGACTACATACTTTTTGGCTATATTACCAAAGAGCACCACTTTGTTGTTGTTGGAGAGACTACTGAGAAAGAGTTTATAGTATAGGGAACCACTCCAATGTCAGTGATGATCACCAACGAAGATAGTTTAGATTTCCTCAGATTGAAATAATAAACTTATCCGAGAAATAGGACCATGACATAATATATTGGTCGTTGCACAATAAAATTTAGTGCCATTCTCACACATACTTGATAATATTGAGTATGTAGTGTAAGCACATTTAATTAATTAGGAGACTTAGGTGTTGCATGAGAAATACTAAACAGTTCAAGGATTTACAGCATAATAAATGATTTTCCCATTCATTAGTTTGAGCAATTGCTCTTCAATTTGGACCCTGAATGAGAAGTATTGTCTACGGTGATATGGACAGTACTTAAGGGGTTCTGGCACCCCTTCAGAACTAACCAACGGCCATTTAAGGGGTCTGGCACCCCTTCAAATCTAACCCACTCCCCTTTATTCCTTTAACTGTCCCTCCTCTCCTTCTTGCATCCTCTCAGTCTCCTTATTTGAAACTACAAGTTCTAAGTTCTTTCTGGCCTAGCTCAGTCTTGATTTGTTAATTCTCCCCCAAAAATAATAATATTAATTTTACATCATATTTCTGGATGTTCTATTTTCTTACCTAATTATCATGAGGAAAGAACCCTGACCTAACCTAACCTTACTTCACTTAACAAACCTACTTAGAACTGATGCAACATCTGGGAGTTGGTTGAATTTTTTTTTTTTTTAAGAAACACCCATTATTTTTAACATTATCTGTCAATTTGCCCAACTTCTGTTTGGTTTGATTCAGGGGATTCATTTTAACACTAGTTTATTGGTAAGATTGGGCTTGGTTTTTTGTGTTGTAGTCACCATTGAGGAATAAAGTTAGTATGATAACTTGTAGGAAATTGTTCATATACTGATACCAACTAATATTTTTACAGTAATGTTGTTGCTGTGTTGTATGTTATATTTTTTACATTTTAGTTTCGTTTTGCCAGATTTTCATTAGGGATACTATTACTCAAGAATGTCAATGTTACTAAAAACACCAATGAGACTAAAAATATGCATATTTAAACAGACCTAACCTACCCTACACTATCTACCTGCTATTGGTAATCTCCTATCTTACAATACATAATCCTCAATAAATATTACATTTAGCAGAGAATCATGTGATGTGACACAAGTAGACATGATAAAATAGTCATTTCTAATATTGCTAATGACTTTCAATAATGTCATAGTGTTGTCTTTCATGAATCATAATGGCGGTGGCACTTATTTCGCACTAGATACTACTCTCTTACTCTCCACTCTCTTCCTCTCCACAGTTTCGACACGCATTTCTACCACTCATACCGTCATACGCATAATGTTGTGTTTTGTTTCGTGTTTACTTTTGTCAGCTGATTGAGCTTGCTTTTGATTGGCTGGAGTAAGTCAGAGTCACTTGAAAGCGCCACCCTGATTAGCTGAACGACATAGGGCACCCGGGAAGATTTAGGACTCCCAAACTACTTAGGAACAGGATAGGACGCCCAAAATTTTTTTTTAGTATACCAACTTAGGGCAAGAAATAGGATGTCCTAACCTGTTCCTATCTTAGGACTTCCTAAGTCAGATAGGGCGGCGTGGCTGCCCTAAGTTACGACACGTTTGAGTATCCGGCCCCAGATCATATCAACACAACATTCACTTTAACACTCAATTTACATATCTAAGTACATTTTCATACTCTAATTTCGTTGTAAAACCTGTCAGAAAAAAAAATTCAACACTACAATATGAAATGTAATGTAATTGTAATTTTTACGTACAGTTGGCTCCACTTCCACGTTTACCACTTACCATTACCAATATTGAGCCACCCAGAAATTTGAATCCCTAACCACGTGTGATCATGATACGAACCACTCACTACAGAGTGAGATAGAAAGAGGGGTTCGGTAAAATAAAGTGTGTCTGAGTTTAACACGGTTTTTCGAACACTGTTCTCTCCAACACTTGTGATGGTTCTCCAACGCCTGATTGTCTGGCCTAGACATTACTATCTAATGACTCCATTAGATTAATATAATGTTCCACCATATTGCATGGATTGTAATTCATACAAAACATCACATTATTTATTTTCAGGTCCTGTTTGCATAATCGCACTAATAATTTTTGGCCACACAAAATAATGTATGAGCTAGTGAAAAGGAGAATGTGGTGGGGATATGGAGGAGTAGAGTGAGAGAGTGAGTACTGGAAATGGGTAAAGGAGAAGGCTAATTGAAAGAGGATGTGGGTGAGCTGTGGAACAGGGTGTGGAGAAGTGGCAGAGTGATCAATGGGTAGTAAAGTCGCCCTCCACTACAAAACAGTATCCATTGGTAACTAGTAACACAAAGTAATTAATCAGAAAATGTCTTGACTGAGGTCAATTAACAAAATTGGCTTACTTGTAATATATTGCAACAATGAATAGTTGGTGGAAGGTTTCATTGCATAACATGGTAATATATTAACAATTTTAGGATACATTTAAAGGTTTGGCCCCCCTGCGGACTCAAGCTATTCCCTTGAAATTCTTCAACTGTCCCTTTTTCCTTCTGGTTACTGATTATCTTCTTTATTTCTTTTTTTTTCGTGTTAATGTCCTCCAGGACCAGTATAGCCTTCTTTCTTTCTCTTCATTCTCTTTAAGATGCTCAAACTCATTCATTATAATTGGATTATATTGAACACATGCATATTATAAGTAGACATGAACGTCATTCTTTTATCTACCATTATTCGGAGATACTTACTATGTAGCTATACGAAGGAAGAGAGCCGGAGGAATGTGTTTTCAGTTTGTATAGCCTTTTGTGAACTCCTCACGAGGCAATATTGACAATATATATACTGGTAATAATTCATTACACAAACTTTTTAAGGAACGTTCATTACCACCAGGCTATTCTTCCTTGCGATGCTACAATTGTCTACCATGACAAAGTTAAAATCATAGCGACAACAAAATAATAATCATGAAGTGGGTGGTGCACGAACACAATCTTTAAGGGTTATGGATGTTTTCGTATTGATTATTCCCCCTTCTCTTTACTAGTAACCGCCAGGATGAAAATGACTTACTACATGACTCATAAATATAGTATTATTTAATAAACAATTGCTGGCATGTAAATTATACTGTGACATAAATTTGGTATTAATTTTGCATAATACAGAAAATAACACTACACGATCACTGTTGATGCCTTATCATTTCATCTCAACCCCTCTTTCCATTTCACTCTGTAATGGTTCGCCTCATGATCACAAGTGGGTCGGGATTCAAATTTCTAGGTGGTTCAAAATTGGCAATGCCAAGTGGTAAACACAGAAATGAAGCCAACTGTACATAATGGTAATTACAGGAAAAGAGGAGTGATGAAAATATGTCCTCTCACCCTCACTGTTCAAGTAATACTGACTAGTGGTAGCAGGGTGAACTGTGGGCGGTCCCTTGCTCTCACCCTCACTGTTGCCAGGCCGAAACAAGCTTGTTAGGGACTGCACAGAGTTAAAAACTGTGCTGTCGAATGAACACAACACCTGCGGTGCTCCAGACTTGTTGCTAGTGTCGAAATTTATCTGCACCCGCGAATTAAGGGTTAAAATTATCTATACAGTAAAGTTCTTACCTTGTTGAAGCAAAACACGGAGACAGCTAAGAGCAGCTGCCTGGTGGTTTTCTTCTTTTGAGGTTACAGGAAGATATTTCTTAATTAACAACAAAACAATAAATATCAACAGCAAAGCTCCAAGCAAAGATGTCCACAGCAGAGGCGAAAATGGGTACAGGAAGCCCCAGGGGTCCACCTTGGGATGCTTCCTTGCACCAATAAACACGTAAGCACTGGCGAATACATAAGAGGTGCAATCCATGTGTTTATAGCGTTTTTCGTTGAAGAAGTAGGGAACCGCAGTTAGAAAAGCTTCCTGCAATATAAATAATAAGAGTTAAACATGACTACTCCTGGGCCAATGGTATTACTGTGTAAATTATACAAGAGTGCACACGAAAAATATATGTTATTGTAAATTATGAAAGAAACTTTCATTTTAACTCTTCAGTGTTTTACAAAAGGTTACATTTGGAGGATAGTAACCAATTTACCGCTATACCTACATGAAAAAATGATGCATAATATTGAAGTACAAACCTTTAGCTGTCTCCTGATGTACTTGTGAAAACCATATGGACATCTTTAGAATTGTTAGCTAGCTCAGAATAACCTTGACTCAAAGCTCACTTACTGTACAGTATCCTACACTGATTTGATAATTCCGTATTCACACACTCAGTGCATTGGCTAGACTGAGTGGGGAATGACCAAGATGGGGCAGGGGCTTTTGGGGTTCTGAGAAAAACTAGTGGGAAGCCGTGCAAATTTTAAAATTGAGTTGATATTCTTACGACCACTTGTTGATTGTGACGTCATATGTCGTCACCTGTTGATTAAAGGTTAACCAACTTGTATTGGGACTCATGCTCGACCCTTCAGCCTAGGTATATCCTCAAAAGTATTTTCTTTTCACTACATTGCTATGCTTAAACAATAATACCTAGAAACATAAAATTAATTGGACACTCACTAGAGGGTCGTCCTCTTTCCAATGATATCGTCTTCATCTTTCTCAGATGTTGAACACGAGTAACTTTTTACACAATGACGAAATAATAGCATACCATGTAAATTTTGTGCCTGGACACCATGTAATCAACTGGGTTAACAGTCCAGGTGGCAGTGTTTCCCTCTCTTCCAGTGAAGTCCAGCTGGCGGAATTTTCCGCCAATTATGGGCCTGAGCAATGTGCAACTGTGTGTGGGTAGGACGGCGTAGCACACTCATTGTGTGCCTGACTAACTTTCACTTCACACATGCTTCAATGTGCTCAGCGACCTTAAACAATTACCTATCTCAGCAAAAGATTGGCAACTTGAGGAACTGTTTCTTCTTATATACGGTAGTGAGGATTTCATGAGGAGTTTCAACACAAAGTGGCCAGGAGGGAGATATGTCTACACCTCCTAGGAAGAGATTATTACACAAGTTACCATATGTTTGAGCATTTTTAAAAGCAGGAATGTTGGGAGTGTTATTGCTGTTTGTGATCCCTGTGATTTGTAGATAATATGCACAGTATTAATGACAATTGTAGAAAATAACGTATGTAAATTAAGTACAGTGATCTTCTCGAAAACAGAATCGAAGTTTTATCTAAGTTTGCAACATACGTTGTGTGATAGTGATACACACAATATATAGAGCACACAGTAAACAAATATAAGTACTGTGATAGTGACACTCATAGAAAATTATTTACGTAAAAGTAAGTATAACCAAATTGATGCACATGGAAAATACCTATTATGAAGTGCGCAATATATCTCGTGTGATAGTGACTGTGACCGATGTCTCGTGGAAAATAAATACAATGATTTTAAACCGAGGATGACGACATAAGTCGACACCAGTACCAAGTGTGGGTGAGTGCAGTTGACGAAATAAGTCGACAGCGCAGTTTTCAAAATTGGGCGCTGCCTCACAGACAAGCAGTCAAGCACACTTGCTAACACTGGAAGGATATCATCCCGTCACTTCACTACATCTCGCCCACTCCACTAAAGCGCCCACGTGGTGATACCCTAGCCACTTCTACCCCCATCAAGGAAGTGCCCTGACCCAAGAAGAAGTTCCTAAGTGACATTTCTATTTAGGAAGAGCTGGAGAAGACCATGCTTTCTGTCTCTAGTATCCTCGCAAGTAAGACTGACACTACACTCAGTGCTACAAGCGTTTACATGATCACCACCCACCCCGCCGCTTTCACCACCACCATGACCACCGCCGCCGCAAAAACCACTACCACCACCACTGCTTCTCAACACGCTGCTACCCAACCACTCGCCAGGTTATTATTATTATTATTGCCTTCAAGCCCATGAAGAAGGTGGTAATAGACGAGTCTCTGGTTTTGTTCAGGAGACGTCTCGCTTTCAAGCAGTACATACCCAGCAGCCATCTTGGCATCAAGTTTTAAGTGTCGTGCGGCTGCGAGACAGGATACATATTGGATTACGTCGTATATTCTGCAAAGGGAATTGACTTCTCCAAGAACTACCCCCTTGGCTTTAGAGGTTCCGTATTGAGAATCCTGATTGACAGGTACTTGGGTGAGAATCATGAGTTATACACTGATAACTATTTCAAAGCTCCCACCCTCACTAAGTACCTGAAAGAACACAGAGCAGTTGGGACCATCAGGACCCACAGGAAGCACTACCTACAGTTCCCCAAGAAAAGCGTGAAAATATGCGACTGCGGTAGTCTGAGAAGATGTTGGCGAACAAGGAGCATGACATGAAGATTATCTACATGCTCGCTACTGAGTACAGGGACCGCTGCACATAATGATCAGCTTCATCAATTGATTGATTGATATATGATGCCACTAGGCATCTAGCGATACAACATCCATGGTCATATACCACCCAACACAATATTAAATTCCCGACTTTTAAAATATACACACACAAGCCACGCTTCACAACCAAAAGGGAGAAGCAACATGATTAAAACACACACCTTGCCAAAACCAACCAATCAGGGAGAAGATATTAAAGAGTCAAAATAATAACTATAGAAACATTGAACTATCTACAAGAAGAAGCCATAAAAATCATAAAATTCATAACTTATGGAGGAAGCCAGCCCACACTACACTACAAGCCTGCTTCCTGAGCACCTGGGAGATATATTAAGAACCGATCCCTACTCGGTATTCGGAAAGGTACCTACGACGAAGGTCCCCAAGGCTGGGGCACTCCACAAAAAGATGCCGCACAGTCAAGGGTACTAGACAATAATCTCAGTAGGGATGGCAAGCCCTATCCATTAAATATCGATGACTCAAACGTGAGTGGCCAATGCAGGACAGGCTGCTGTACATTCACAAACCCATGCGTTAATGGATTCTGTGGAGCTTGTTAACCCCAACGGCATCCCATCTGTCCTGCCAGCAGGTACGAACGGCAGAATCTATGTATGGTCGAAGGTCTACAGCAGGTATGGGATGACACCTTGCAGGAGGCTGAGCACTGGAGGCTCATTCCAATCAACACCCATATGGGCTGGGACCCACCAAAATGTGACTCTGCGGCCACGACGTCCCAACAGGACATGCCACTCAAAACCCCCCCAACGGGAACTGCCTTGACATGGTGAGGGGACTTGCGTGTCACTGAGACCTGGCGAGCTAGACTAGAAAGGGGTTCCGACCCCTGCTCTGCCCCGATTTCGGGGAGAGAGGGCTTCCCATGCTAGTAAGGTCGCTAGTGAGAGACCAGACTAAATGGTTCCCATAAATTAGGCTGCCAGTACGGGCCAACAGTGCTGCCCTCTGGAGGGACTGTCCTCTAGGGGCCGTCCTATGTTGGATGGTTGGGTGTCTGGGCCGGGAAATGTTGGGGAAGGGGGTCTCAGCACTGTCGTGGGCAATCTTTCGAGCCATTGGGGCTGCTTTATAAAACGAGTGGCCCCGTGGGGGAAGAGGTACCCCTCCCACAGCAACCAGCGCTCGGTCCCCTCATCTGCCTGGTAGGTAGTAGCTCTTGGCTCCTGGGGCCAACAACATTAAATTAATGATATATGGATAAAGAAAAGCCCCAAACTCTTCCTCGAGCGGTGGTCGACCAGGCCCTCGAGACGTCACTCTCTGGTCGTGGTAGTAAGCAGAAAGCTGCAAATAAGACTAGACCTAGCAGGTCGAGTGTTGTGTCGAAGAACCTTGATAGCGATTTGGACACATTAATGTTAACGAATGTACTTGCATCCCTTTCCTATGGCGCTATCCACTCCATTTTTAAGTGTTTTGGAGTAGTTCTTCGAATCCGAATCACATATGACAGTGATTGTAGGTCTAATCGGTGCTATATTACTTTCGATACTACTGTAAAGCATGTCCCAAAGGAACGTTGGTTTCCTACACCCTTTTGGTTTGGCTTACTACAGGGAGGGACGTGGTAACCTTATCCATGCTTCCCAGTATCTGGAGAAAGAAATTGGATTATTACCAATGGGCCACATAAAGAAATATGGTAAGGGCGTTTTAATCAGAGCCTAAGATCTTACACAGGCCATGATGCTCCTCAATCTCCCCTGTCCTTCTGATAGCATGTTTGAATCTATTAAACCACATCGAACATTTAATTATAGCAAGGGGCGTATATATAATGCGGACCTGTATTAATTCTCAGAAGAGGACATTCTTGCTATGTGCCCAGACAGTGTCCAATTAGTAACAAAGATGAAAGGCAGTAAAAATATGATCATCTTCACAATCTATGGCTCGCATTTCTCAGATCGTGTTAACATTAACCCCACCTCTTTTGAGGTGAAGCCTTTTGTTGAGCGTTCCTTACAGTGTTTCTGTTGTTATGAGTTTGGTCATGGGAGGAGGAACTGCAACTACCGTTCGCAGTGTGGTAATTGTTCTGCTCTTACAGACTCACATCTTACTTCTGAGTGTCGATCAGAGAGTTACTGCTTTTACTGCAGGGATACTCACCCCTTACGTTCTCGCCAATGTAAGATGTACCTCCTTGAGCAGGATATCCTCCACTTGGCTAATACCCAATTCATCAGCATTGGTAGTGCCAGACGGCAACTCAACTTCAGGCAACAGAAGGATGGTGGTGTGAAGACATATGCCTCCTCCCTTTGCCCTAAATTGGTTGCAGCACCCTCTCAACTCTCTCAAGAAGCGGCTTCTTCTTGCTCTTGCGAGAGCATTTCTAAGGTTTCACTACATAATAGTTTCTCTGTCTTGGAAACTATATCAGACACTCATTCTGGTGAACCTTTAACTGATGACAATTCTCAGACTTTAGCTAAAGGTGTCCATGTGGTAGAGGTTCACACTGCCAACGCTCTCCCAAAAGGAAACTTAAGTCACCTAAACTGCCACAGAGATGTCTTCGTGGTTCCTTTGAGGCACTTGACTCCATAGATGTTTCTAATTGCAAGGCCACCGTCTCTGTGGACTCTCAATCTCACCAGAAACGTTCTCGTGGCTCTGATGAATCTCTTGATTCAACAGATGTTTCCCCTCGCCAGCTTCCTCCGGGATCATCAGAGAGGGCGTGAAGTGAATGTAGATGCTGTGGATGCTGTGACTTCAAAAGATTCAGTTTCTCTTCCGCTTGAACAGCAGAGTGATTCTTCCACCTGTATTATGGATGTTGATGTATCTGCCTGTGTCAGTGATACCACTGCTGTACAGGACAATACCAATGTAATTGTTTCAAAGAATATCCCTGCTCATCTACCTTCATCTTCTTCTAAAATATCAGATACTTCAGGGACTCATCTACGGGTCCCAATTACTGCTCCAAGTACTACTCCTCGGGTTCGTTCTTCTTCTAGAGGCCCAGGATTAGACAAAACTTATCGTTTGAGTAAACCCTCAGGTCGAGGTGGTAGTGGGAAGTACCTCCGTGAGACTTCCCAAAAATCAATACTAAAGTAACACTGTTCAAGGTCCTTCAGTGGAATTGCCGTGGTTTGCTTGCTTCTTGAGAGGAAGTGCGCATTCTTCTCTCTAGCTTCTCCTGCATGTGTTTCTCTCCAAGAAACAATGCTTGGGGACTACATTCCTGCCAGTCCTTCAGCATACTTTGCATTTTATTCCACTTCATTTGAAGGGCAAGGTCACCTTGGTGGCTCTGCCATCCTAGTTCGCCGAGATGTTCCATGCATGATCCTTGAGCTTGACACTTCGCTCCAGGCTGTCACAGCTAAGGTTTTTATGGGCCGCCTATACACTGGGTGCAGTCTATACCTTCCTCTGTGTTACAGTTGAGAGGGGTGATCTCGACCGTTTTGTACGGGACCTTCCCTCTCCCTTTATTTTATTGGGTGATTTTAATTGTCGTCATCCTCTGTAGGGTGACAGTTCGGTTAACCCCAGGTGTGTTTTATTGACTTCTTTTATTGAGGATGAGGGATGTCACGGGAGATGTGACACATTTTAATAACCCTACTAGGACTTTTACCGCCATTGACATTTCCCTTTGCTCACCCAGTGCTCTGTTGGATTTTACTTGGAGTGTGGTGCCCGAATTATATGGAAGTGACCACTTCCCTATACTTATAGAAGGTAACAGGTACGAACCACAGTCTCGTCTTCCTAGGTAGAAATTAGAGAAGGCTGATTGGCAGTTTCTTAGAGAGCTAACTTCTTCGGTCTCTTCTGTAGCAGATTTTGGTAGTTCTGACTAGGCTGTAACATATTTCCCTGATATGCTCCACTCTGCTGCCCTCAACTCTATCCTTAAAACGTCTGGTCACTTTCCCAAACGTCCTGTGTTTTGGTGGTCACCAGTCTGCACTATCGCTGTGCAGGAGAAGCGCGCTGTTTTCTCTCGCCTTCATTGCAATAGTGGGGACCCAACTCTTTTAGAGGACTTCCGACGGGCAAGGGCTCGGGCTAGACGAGTTTTAAAAGTGGCACGATGTTCATCTTGGAAGGCCTATGTGTCTTCAATTAATACTGAAACTCCACTTATCCAAGTGTTCAGGAGAGTCTGTAAGATGGCAGGGAAGTTTTCTCCTAGTTCTCCACCTGTTCCTAAAGTCAATCGAATTAAGATCATGGATGGCTTAGCAGTGGCCAACACCATGTCAGAGGCTTTTGCTAGAGTCTCCAGCCATGACTCTCGACCTCTGGCTGTCAGGCATGAGTAGCACACTGTCCTGGATTTCTCATGGAAGGAGAATGAAAGTTATAACCATATATTCACCCAGAGACCTGCACTCTGCACTCTCTCTCTGTGGTGACACTTCTCCTGAGCCAGATAATGTACCATATGCAATGTTGCGACATTTGGGTGAGGAGGCGATCTCATTTCTTCTAGCTTGATATAACAGAATCTGGCTGGAGGGTGTCTTCCTTTCTGGGTGGAGGGTTGCTACCATCCTTCCTTTCCCCAAGCTGGGCAAGGACTCTAGTGTTGCCCTCAATTACCGACCAAATGCCTTGATCACCTGTCACTGGAGAAGATGGTGAATGTCAGACTGGTATACTTCCTCGAACTGTGTCTTTTTCTGTCTCCGTCCCAGTCTCGCTTTCGTAAACACCATTCCACTACAGATGCTCTGGTCAGGCTGGAAGCTGCTGCATGTGAGGCTTTTGCACGACATGAACACCTTGTCTGTGTATGTGTATTCTTTGATTTAGAGAAAAGCGTATGACACTACATGGCAATATGGCATCCTGCAGCAACTACATGCATATGACCTGTGGGGTCGCCTTCCACGCTTTCTTAAGGAGTTTCTCAGTGGTCGCAGTTTTTCTGTGAGGGTTGGTACAGCCCTCTCAGCATCCGTCGCACAGGTAGAGGGCGTCCCCCAGGGAAGCGTCCTCAGTGTCACATTGTTTGCAGTAGCAATTAATGCCATTGCCTCATCCCTTCCAGACGGTATAGCTAACTCGATGTACGTTGACGACCTAGCAGTCTGGTTTGCTGCTTGTTGATGGAAATGAGCGGGCTGACGCCCTGGCTAAGGCTGTGGTCTCCAATTCCCGGCCTCCTGCCAGGCGTCAACATAGATGCTACCGTTCGTTCCTGCTGGCAGGACAGATGGGACGCCGTCGGGGCTAACAAGCTCCGTGACATCCACCAGCGCCTTGGTTTGTGGTGCTACAATGGCCTGTCCCGCCGGTGGGAGACGGCTCTTGTCCATCTCCGCATTGGCCACACATTATTGACTCATGGCTTTTTAATGTAGAGGGCTCACCCTCCCTACTGTGATGATTGTCTGGTCCCTTTGACAGTACGGCATCTTATTGTCGAGTGTCCCAGCCTTGGTGACCTTTATCGTAGGCACCTCTCCGAGTACCGGAAGGGTGACTGTTCTTACAGTCTCTCCCAGGTGCTCGGGGAGGAGGCTTGTAGTGTGGGAGGGAACACCCTCTCCTATGTGGAGGAGGCTAGCCTTCTCCACAAATTGTGAATTTTATTGTATTTATGGCTATTAATTTTTAGGTAGTTAAAGTTTAATGTTTCTTTCGTTAATATTTCAATTCTTTTATATATCTAACTTAAGTAGGTTATTTCATTAATATATGATTTTTTGGAAGACGTGGGTTTTATTCATGCTGCTTCTCCCTTTCGAGGTAGTGAAAATTATTTAATCTTTGTACATATTTTATTAATGATGTAGATGACCTTTTTATGTTGGGCGGTATATGACCATTGTTGTTGCGCCGCCAGATGCCTAATGGCATCAATAAATCAATCAATCAATTCTTTTGTGAGCAGAAACGGCAGCTTTCTGCAACCCACCACGACCAGTGAGTGGCATCTCGAGGGCCTGATCGACCACCGCTTGAGGAAACAAAGGAGGCTGAATGATATCCATATATCATATTAATTATTAAAATTGCCCTAGGAGCCAAGTGCTGCTGCCTAATGAGCAGATGAGGGGACCGAGAGCTGGTGTTCGTGGGCGGGGTACCTCGTCTCCTACGAGGCCACTCGTTTTAAAAAGCAGCCCCAATGGCTCGAAAGTGAGTGAGTCACCAGGGAGAGACGTTGGAATGGAGAGAGGCGGCAGTGTTGTCAACAGCAAGTGATGCGCCCGCGCGTCATTCTATATCGCCACCCATCCTCTGGATCTCGACAAAATCTTCAAAGGTACATTAGAAGACCGTTAAAGGTATTTACTTCAGTTTGATGTATCATTTATTGATATAGGAGAAATGGTTTAGACGGTATAGGCTGTCAAAGTCTTTTTTACATTGTGAGCACAGAGAAAGTAAAAGTCCCGTGTAAGAGAACGGCCACGCTCCAGAGGGCCCGCGGTTAGGAAGTTAAGACTCACGACAGGTAATTGCAGCGATAGTGACACTAATAGAAACATATGGTGCCGTTTTTATTGCACTGAGTTTTTTATTCATCTATTACTCGTTTTGACCCCACATAGGGAATGATTTGGAAAACACAGGGTCCCCCCACTTTTTGTTCCCATATGTGAATTTAATATAAGCTAAATATAATATATTATGTTCCGGTATTGTTAGTGCCATAAAGCTTCAAAATCTAAGGAGCCTGAGGCTAAAGTGTATAATAAAACAAATCAATGAAAGTTATTTAAAACATGGAATACCTCTTCTGAAGAAACATCATCAACAATAACCCATGTCCCGCTTTTTCAATGACTGAGGAGGGTCTACTGCCAGAAAGCTTGTCTATGTTGCCCACAATGAAGGTGTTACACATTTTTTAATAGTTGTGAATGGTTGAGACGCATGGCAACTCCCATCCAGCATTTTTCACCTCCTGTGGAAGGAATTTGTAACGGAGATGGTGACTGGCTGACACGCAAGTAGCCGTCTTTTATTATCGACATTTGGTATCATGAGAATGTATACATGCTAAATACTATGTCTAGTAATCAATATCAAACTTATTAATACACAATATATGAAAGATGCAGCAAAAAAAAAAAAAAAAAATGCATCCTATACGTATTAAACTGAAAAACAAACATTTGGCGGCTCTGGCACTTCCTACCCAAACATGACTATCAGCTGATCGAAAATTGAATCTCCGAGCTGAGTGATAACCCTTACTGCAAGTTCCCCATCCCCTCCACACTCTCCAAAGCGCCTAATGCCACACCTCATAACTCAAATGGTATAATCAGCCTTACGTAGAGGAAAAATATTCACTAATTCTCTTTTATCTAAAGTTTATGAGTGATTTACAAGTAGGCTATTCCCTACAATGAAAATATTAACAATGCTCATCAGAGTGAAGTTAATCTACTGCCTCTAAAATAAATGAATAAGTTATATCTGTCAATCTTTGAGGTGCTAGCCTTCCCCACATCATTGTTATGGACACCCATAGTATCATGCACTATGAAACCAAACTATTCATATTCATAATTAAGGTTTACAGCTTACCAAATTAAATTGATATTACACTGACCTGAACGCATTTAATTCAACTGAATACGATATTTCATAAGTCTTAAATGCATGAAATCTAACGTAGTCAAAAGTATTAATTAAGGAATAATGAGAAACCCGAAAAGGCTCGGATATTTCTTTTTTCAAATATGACCAACTGTTGGATTCGAACCAGGAACTTTTGGGTGGGAGCTCAGAGAAAGTGGGCTAAACTCCCACCCAAAGTCCCTGGTTTGAATCCATAAAGGGTCATATTAGAAAGTAGTAAGAATCATTAGAGCATTATTTATATTAAAATTGTATTTAATTAAAATCTTACACTCATGTGACCTGTAGTTAATGAGAATAATATATAAAAATCTTTTAATTTTCATCGTAGTCGAATTCTAAGTAAAGTTTATATTTAAAAACAAAGATATTGATGAAGATATTGGACACATCAGTATGATTTAATGTTTTTTTAATACACCAACACTCATGAATGGTGTTCATTGAGCTTATGAAAGTTTGTGATTCTTTTAATGTTTCTATCTGCAAAATTTGTTATGCTAACAATAAAGAAAATATTATAGACTCTCTCCAATTATTGCATTGAGTTCGAGGCTTCAGTTTTCGATTAGCTGATCCTCAGGTATGTGTCGGTGCCAACTAATGTTAAATTCCAATTTATAATTTACTACATATACTGTAGTATGCAATTCAATTTCTGTTACTGTATCCAGCTTATGTTGTGTAATTATAAATTCAGTTTCGATTATTATATATAAAATTTAGCATGGAGAAGTAATTATAGTACCAAATATTAAAATAAATATATGAACCGGGTAATTTATGTGTCAGCCAATCACCAGCTCTGTTACACTCATAACACAGGAAGTGGGAAATGCAGGGAGGGAGTTGCCATACGTCTCAACCATCCACACCTATTGATAAATGTGTAACACTTTCATTTTGAGCAACATAGACAAGCTACTCAGTGAAATGGGTCACGCAAACAGTCACTCCCGTTTTAAAGCCCGCAAAATTCTTATCTCCCTCCCCCAATGTTCTTGCATCCACGAAATAAGTCCCTTCACTTAGCTTTTGTGAAAGGAACTGTTCCATTGACTCTCAAGTGAAAATGGGTTGCCTATCATGCACCAATGCTTTTGTTTCATTCACACTTGTTCCATGCTTTCTAATACAATCACACACGACATCGTGCCATCATTTTCTTGATCTTCCCCTTCTTCTCTACCCCCGTAAGGAGGTATTGCCCATAGTGATGTGGGCAATATTTTAAGAGTTTTGGCGCCCCTTCGGCCACAGCCACTTCCTTTCAGTTCTTTAACTGTCCCTCTTTTCTTTCTATTTTCTTCCTGCTTGCTGTCTCTTCAAACTGCCCTCTTTCGGTTTATATCCCTCCCTCTGTTCCTATATCTCTTGACTTCCTTTCTAGCTGCTGTTGTAGATGGTCACTGTTTTTCTTATACGTCTATTAACAGTGTTGTTCCTCAGGGTTCTATCATATTACTTTCTCTTTTCCTCCTTTTCGTTAATGACCTTCTCTGCTGTTGTACTTCATCCCCAATCAACTCCATTGCTGGTAATTCCCCCCTACACTACTCCACCCAGTTTGACAACCGTCCTTCCCAGCAGCTCCTATCCACTTCACATGATGAAGTATTAGTATGCCTGACTTTTGACTTTTCCTTCATCTCCTAATTGCTAAACTGCTTCAAAGAAGTTTGGTTTGCTAATCAGATTCCGTTAATACTTCACCTCAACACTGTTGCTGTCTCTATACAGGGGTCTCATCTGCCCCTGTATGGAGTATGGCTCTCATGTTTGGAGTGGCTCAACATTTACAACACTCCTGGACCAAGTGGAATCAAAGGCCTCTTACTTATTCACTACAACCTCTCTATCTTTGCTGCAATGTTGTATCACTTTCTCTCTTATATCGCTATTACACTGGACATTGCTCTTCTGAGCTCTCTCAATATATGATTCCTCCCCTTAGGAGAGCATGCAACACTTGCCAGGACTTTCTTTCTCACCCCTTTTCTGTTAAATCCCTACTGCAAGAGTTAACCGGTACGTTCAGTCTTTCATTTACACAACTGGTCTACTCAGAAATACTCTGCTTGCATCCATCTCTCCTCCTTACTACTATTTACGTTCCTTCAAACGCAGTGTTTCTAGGCATATCAAATTAAATTGGACATGATTTTGGACTACTCCTTCTGTATTTTTATAGATAAGTACAATGAGCTGGCTCCCAGTCTTTGGTCCTCATTTTCTTTTAATATAGAAAAAATAAATCTGTCCACCATATTTGTAGTAGCAGAGAGAGAGAGAGAGAGAGAGAGAGAGAGAGAGATGATCTCTCCGAGTATGGACTGCTCTGTGCCTGAAAGGCTCTACAGGATTAGGAAAGTGATTAGGAGGGACAGAAATTACGAAAGAAATATAAGGAACGGAAGAACAATTTCGAAAGGGAGTGACTAGGGCCAAAGGGGCGCCATTAAAGTACTGCCCACATTACCTCAAGCAATACCCCCATACGGAAAGACAATTAATAGAGTTATAAGAGAGAATATTATTTTGTGATATTACCTCACTTTTGATTAGTCCCAACATGCCAGTCCATGATCCGTTGTCCAACATGGTGCCCCAGCCTCTGTCAGGTGCCCTTATGTACGAATACCTGAGAAGGAAAATATTATTTATTCTGGCTTCTGTTAATTAAATGAAACTTGGGCATCCTTGTAAATTGAAAGTGTGAAAACCCTACGATAGAACATTGATACAGTAGTCTTGGAAAATATAAGACACATACCAGTAGTACAGTAAACGCGTACGAGGTAAGTAGTGTTGCTATGCATTTGCGAGAGATATGGTCCAGAATATTATGAAATATAAGGAATTGATTTCATTTATGAAAGATAATGGGCATTAAATAATAGCACAAAGTATCGAATAACAGAGTTATAGAAAATACAGGAGTGCATGATGAGGATGAATACATCAGATACTCGAGTTGCAAGTGGTTAGGAAATGTTTTAAGAAAAATGGAAGTTTAGTACAAGATACATCTACCTGAGAAAAGGGAGATGCAGACCTAAACAAACATAGTTGAGCATGATGTGGTGGCTTGCATTTCATCGAGGTCATATGTATCCTCTTAAATTAGGTGCTACCGGAATTGATTGATGTTTTAATTGAAGTAATTCAATTGGCAACGTGTCCAAATATAATTGCATGATAGTGAGAATTAGCAAACTTATACATCACATTACTATAATTATTTCCATGAACGTTGTAGTTACCGGTTTCGCGAACTTACGCAATAAGATGTGTTATAAATGTATCAGCTGATGAGAGGGTCTTGTTTTGTCTTTATATCCGGGAAATATGTTTCGAAATAATCTGGGGAATATTCCCAATATCTTGGAATTTTGACACAACATTGTAATATTGCTTATTATACATTATAGTCGGTGAAGACTGAAGGGTTTGGACAAAAAAATGCTAAGGTCCATGTTAGGATCGCTACGGCTGGTTGTCAATTTAAAATTATGTTAGAGTTGTCGAGATTTGTATGGTAGATGGCTAGTTTGGTGTCTGGTGTACTTGTAATTAGTGTATTAGTTTTACGTCCATTTTGTTATTGTAACACCCCTATTTTTGTATGTATTGTTATTTAGAATATTTACGGGTATTAGGATAGGCTTTTAGTGTAAGATTGTAGGGAGTAGCCAGGCTGAGATTATCACTGACGAATAATCTCGGTGGTGGGCTTCTTCTGAAAATGTTAATATGAGGAAAAGTACACATAATGTTTATAGTTAGAGGTTATAGATGAATAATAGAAATAATGATTATAGTTAGGTAAATAGGTGAAATAGAGGAATAATTGAAACTTGGGTAGATTGATAGGGATAGAGAAATACGTGGTGATTAAGAGGTGAATGTAAAATAATTAATTGAATACAGGGAATAACCTGCATTTATCATTATAATATATAATTACGAAGCTACTATTCCTATGCTGTTACCTGCAATTTAATTGTAACTTACTTAGAAAATTTATTAGATTAGTTAGGGTCTAAAGTCTGGACAGTACATTTTCTTGTTGGCGGAACAATACATGCCTTGTATATGTATACTACAGTATACATATTATACATGTTATGTAACTATATACACCAGTAAGGGTGGAACTGATAGAAATGCCAGAAAATGAAATACGTTTTGTTACTACTTTGCTTAAAGGAGGGAGTGAAGGGGGAGGAGAAGAGGCGGTACATCGCCTTGCTTCTTCCTCATTCTGGTTTCGTCTGCTGGGGTGGCAGGTAAGAGCTCAAACTATCTCTCATAATATATATTGTATTGTGAATATAGCGAGTGGTGAATCAATTAGTCCAGTGATGGAATTTAAATAACTTAAGAATATTGTGTGTTCACATTCAGACATAGTAACTAATGTATGTTTTTATTTGCTCATTTTGGTTTCGTCTGCTTGGGTGGCAGCCATTATTAGCATTCTCCCTTGGTGTAAAGTGACCCATGTGGTACCAAAAGATTAAGAACATTTGCTGGCAATTCTATAGATTCATTATTGTAATATTGAGATTAGGATGTGATTTTTATTTATTGTATTAGCTTTATTTCGGCCTTGTGGTGAAAAAATGTATTATTAGGAATTATTTGGGATATTGTGGGAGGGGGGACACTTCATGTAATATCTTTTTGTATATGTACTTAGCTCTGTCACTAGCGAGACACGACAATTGTTCCTATCCTAGTTGACAGAAAAGAGAGTAGGAACTGTATTAAGGGAGAGGGGATATTTTATAGTAATAATAGTTTTCTTTGGATTAATGTGTGTTAGCCCTGTCAACTGGCGAGACACGGAATTGTTCCTGTCCTAGTTGACAGAACGGAGTAGAAGATATTAACAAGGGAGGGAGGAAAAGAAATTATTCATGTATTATTATTATTATTATTATTATATAAATATAAATGTACTCGTGTGATATTATAAATAAACAGGATTATAATTAGTTGAGTATTTCCGTCACCGATATTAACAAATAGACTGTGATCCTATATAGAAATTAGTTCTCAATTCACAACACTGATCGTACCCCCCGTTAATATCTTAGTCTGGGTTGCTTACTCACGCGCCTATATAAGCTAACGCTACGCTACCCTTCTGGTGTGTGTTCACTTGATTCCTCTCGTCAACTAGGTCTGGTAGTGGCAGCGTATACCTAGTACTGAGGAGGGACTGGACTTGTCCTGTTCCTCATCGGTATCATGTTTTTTTTTTCCAGACCGTGTTGATCCAGCTATAGGATAGAGTAGTAGCATACACTGGTGGCTTTTTTTGTTAAAGGAAGTGGGTTTTTGTTTTCCTCCCAGAGTAAAGAAAAAATAGTAATACTAAATTAAGGGGACAAAAATCTCGCTTTTACATTATACCAAAGTTAACCCCTTACCATCGGGGGAGCGGGATATTCCTCTTGCCCGGGAGACTTCCATTGGCGGGATATCCCTCTTACTTGAAGGGTGTAAACACTTGGGACAGTGTTACTACCGGAAGTGAACAGACTCGAATACACAGTAACAATTTATTCAATAGAAGGTACAGATGTTGCACAATGGTATGTAGTAGCAAGCACCTTGTAGTTGACCAAGCCCGCCTGCCGTGGTAGTGTAGCATAGAGAGAGATGGAGTAGCTGGTGTGGAGAGGCACGTGGTGTCTTGTATGCAGGTAGCGAGTGGTCACGGCAGGTAAGGGAGGAGGAACCTTCCAGGTGGAGGGCTGGCGAGTGAGTGAACGACGCTAGGCGGGCGGGCCCCTGACGCTGGGCAGGTAAGGTGCACGCCCGCACAGTTAGACAAGGGAACTTAAAGATGCGTGAACGTCAGACAGGTGAGATGTATGATGGGCAAGGTGCTTGGTTCACTACTGTACCCCCCCCCCCTCCCCTAAGATTTAATAGGAAAGAGGGGAGGTATGTAACATAGACAAGAATATATACATATACATAAAAAAAATTGGAGGGTGACAATACAGAATGGGGAATATCCATAAAAAATAGACAAATAAAATGAAAAAATAAAAGTGTAGTACATAAGTGTACGGGTAACGTGTGGGTTGTGTGGGGTGGGATAGGCAAATGTGTGTATTAATAATATGGGGTAGGTGTGTCTGGCTGAGTGTGAAGTGGGTGTGGGTTGTGTTGTACTGTACAGGTTGGCAGTATATTTGGCTGGGCGTTAAATAGTCCGGCTGGAACGGGATATGAATCCCTCAGGGACCATAGCCGGCTCGTCATCCTGTCCTGGGTCCCTTGGGGAAAGCGGCGTAGGAGGGCGTGGTTGAGTGAGCGGAGGTTGGTCTGGCGTAGCGGGACGAGGAGGCATGGTCGGCATAACCTGAGAGACAGGCTGTGGGTCCTGAGGGATACTAGAAGGGATTAAAGGCGTCGGGGGAGCATCAGGTGCAGGATCGGAAGGTACGGGAATTGGGTCAGGATAGGTGTGGGTGGGGGAAAGTGGCGAGATAGGGCGTGTGGAAGAAGAGGAGTTACGTGGTAGGGTTGAATGAGGGGTATGGATAGGTGACGGTGGATGAGGATGGGTGGAGGAAGGGTAGGGGATGGTGAGCGGGGATGGGTCCGTGGTGTGGGAGAGGGAGGTGGTTGTGGCTCGGGTGGAGTTGAAGTTGACATATGGCGTTGTGAGGTTGATGGAGAGGAATGGTGAGCATATGTGTGTGGTTGTGGCGTGGTTGTGGTAGTGACGTGGGTAGGGGTGTGTGTGTGTATGTAACGTGATGGAGTGATGTGGTTGTGGAGGTGACGCGGGTAGGAGTGGGTCAGGATGGGTGTGTGTCTGTGTCAAGGCATGGTTAACATTGCTGCTTTAAATGGTTCAAACTAGGGTGAACGGGCATGTAGCTTGTTCATATGGGATGATTCAGGTGTCGGTGGAGTGCAATACGGGGGAGGGGGTAGAGGTTTGTTGGAAGAAAAAAGGAGGGTTTTCAGGCAGTCCCACTCCGGCTGCCAGAGAGTCAACTTGGGTGCCTTGTGTACAGTGTGTATTGGGGTCCTAAAGATGAGGTATGTGTATTTGATATATTGTGTTGTGTATTTGTGTAAAAACTGATATCAAGATTCGGGTTGTGGTGATTTATGATTTAAATGGTGATATACGTTCTGTGGTGATTGTATATTATCTTGTGGTGATTTATATTAAGGGGTTTGTATATTTTATGGGTTTAGTGTTACCCTACAAGTGGGGTAATTATGGTGCATTTAGGTGGCCATATTTAGTTTACTATTTGTGAGTTGTTTTATCAAGGCCAGGAAGTTGTGAAAGGAGGAGATAGAGCAAATTATGATAACCGCCAGGATGAGAACATAGTGGACAGACTTGGCCAGCAGAGAAGGGCGCGGGTCATGTCCCTAGGTGGCAGCTGTGAGGGGGGGCTGGTCTACTGCTTCACGGGAGGTCTACAAGAGTGTCCTTGTGTGGTTTGACGAGGTCTGGAGCAGGGTTCCAAGAAATTGTTGTGAAGTTATCTAA
This sequence comes from Petrolisthes cinctipes, assembly GCA_033782935.1. NCBI lineage: Eukaryota > Metazoa > Arthropoda > Malacostraca > Decapoda > Porcellanidae > Petrolisthes > Petrolisthes cinctipes. The sequence continues at coordinate 41,202 of JAWQEG010003256.1, read as the reverse complement.
TAGTGGAACTGAGTTTATTCATAATTATTTTATATTTACAGGTCAAATTCAGAACTAATGCTTCATTTAAGGCTGTGATTTATTCAATTATAATAGTTTAAGTGTTGTAAATTATAAATAAATTGTAAATTATTAAAGTACATATCTTGCCCTTTTGTTTACTTCGCCGCCCCTCTTACACTGTTATTCCCACCACATATCGTTTTAATATTGTATTAACTGGTGAGTGTGCACGTAATAGTACCTACAGTCTGTGATGTGCTGGCGTGGTGTGGTTGTGGCGAAGGCGCCGGTAGGAGTGGCGTGGGATGTGTGTGTGTCTGTGGTATGGTGGCGTGGTGTGAAAGTGGAGTAGGTAGGAGTGGTGGGCGATGTTGAGTGGATGTGGTGGGTGGTTGGAGTAGAGGGTTGGAGGTGAGTGGTAAAGGGTGCACGGATGTGTGTGTGGGTGGGTGAGTGTGTGTGGTGTGGTGTGGTGTGGTGTGTGCAGGCTTGACCCACTCCCAGGACGTGACGTACGGTTTGCCTGCTACCTGGATGGTAACGGTAGTGTCTGTCCTGGAGATAACGGGGTATGGTCCGGTGTAGGGTTCTTGGAGTGGTGTTTTATGCACATCCGTACGGAGGAATAGGTATAGTAAGGGGATGAGTGGAGGCCTGCAGGCGTGAATGTGGGCCTGGTGTGTTGGCGCATAGGCATGGGTTGCGCGTTGGCTATCACCGTCTTGAGTGCAGACAGGAAGGAGAAGTTGGAGGTATCAAGGTGTGGTGATGTACCCTGCCCCGGCAGCCGGAGGTCCTCACCGAACACTAACTCCGTCGGGGAATGAAGTATGTTTTCTTTGACAGTGCCAAGTATGGTGAGTAGAATCAGCGCTAGGTCATCTGTCCACTGGTCAAGCTGGAGCTCTCTCGATGCGTCCTTTTATCGCCTGTGTAGGCGCTCAACCATACCGTTGCTACTTTGAGGCCGTGTTGCTGCAGGCGGCTGAAGAGTTCCCGCAGATTCTGCTGGTGTTGAGTGTGATTGTCTGATGCCACCAGGATGTCATCAGTTTACACGACGGTGTAGTCTAGAATGCGCAGCACCTTATCCATGAACCATTGGAATGTCTGGGCGGCGATGCGTAATCCAAAGTTCATGGACGGGAACGCGAATAGGCCAAAAGGTGTCGTAATTGCCATCTTCCCTGTGTAGATCTGGTGGTAGGGAGGCTGGCGGAAAAACCCCACTGGCACGGGGGCGGCAATTTCGTGCGGCGTGGCCGAACCTCTGGTGGTGCTTACAGTCGGCAGCAAAAGTCCTGTAGCCTCACTTGCTTCACCGAGGCACGCGATGTTCATAGACTCGAGAATATTAGTTGTAGAACATGTGCGTACTTCTCGAGTCCATGAACACTGTACGTCTCGGTGAAGCAGGTAAGGCGACATGACTTTTGCCGACGATTGTACAGTCTCGGCCTGGAGTAAGTATCCACCCACTCACAGCTAACCTCGACATGTGGCACCATCGCAACCAGGGATACGAGGGATGAAGCAAGGCAAGACTTATCAACCTGAGTTGATTCAGCGAAACACTGTCTTCCCTCAACCTTCTCGCTGGCTCAAGTAACTGATTTGACTCAGGTTGATGAGTCTTGCCCTGCTTCACCTTTCGTATCCACGGTAGCGATGGCGCCACATTTACATAGGTGGGAGGCTTGCCACTGCTGTTTAGGTGCGGTTGGAGGTGCCTGTCTTGGAGTAGGAGGAAGTTGGCGTGGCAGAGGGGCCCACTGGTGATGGTGTTGTGGTGGAGGTTGCTGGAGGTTGTCTATCATAGTGTTGAGTGCCTGTAGGTGTTGTGTAAGTGTGTCAAACTGGTGTGTAGGAGGTAGAGTATGTTGTTGAGGTGGAGGTATGAACTGTTGCTGTTGGGGTAGAGAAAGGGAATGTTGGTGTTGAGGTTGAGGTGGAGTGTGTTGGTGTTGAGGTGTAGGAAGGATATATTGGGGTTGGAGTGTAGGTAGAACGTGTTGCTGTTACGGTGGAGTAAGGAAATGTTGGTGTTGAGGTGGAGTGTGTTGGTGTTGTGACAGCCACTGGGGAATGGCCAGTTTTCCCCTCCTCGAACAAGGGAACAACTGGAAAATCTGCAGTTTCCGAAGGTTCGGAGAAGTTAATTTGACCCCTTATTTTGCTATCCCGAATCACCAAATCTACCCTATATATATGGAGGTTCAGTCCTTGAAAGTCTGTACACTGACGGCTCCAAGTCAGATGAAAGTGTGGGTGCGAGTGTATGGTCGAGTGAATGTGAACTTAGGTACAGATTGCCGATACATACATCTGTGTTTACAGCAGAACTTTTCGCTATAGACAAAGCCATAGACTATGCACTAAATTCTCGTTATGAGTCAATAGTCATTTTCTCAGACTCCAAGTCAGCACTTCAGGCAATTAATTCATGTCAAACTATTTCAAATGAAATCCAGGGTCGCATCATTAATAAGTTGCACTTATGCAACAAGTCCTTCACTCTGATCTGGGTGCCCGGGCATTGTCGTATTTATGGCAATGAACGGGCAGACTTACTTGCGAAATCGGCTGTAGAGCTCGAGGAGACTTGGGACGTCCCTCGTGATTTACAGTCGTGTCTATCCCTCGGAAAGAAATCGATTAATCTTCTGTGGCAAGGTCAGTGGACCAGACTTAACATCAACACCATCAAGCCTCAACTGGGTAATTGGGCCACTGCCAACCGGCCCAACAGACTGGAAGAAAGGATTTTGGCAAGACTAAGAACAAATTGCACAAGGATAACGCACCTAGATCCTTATATAGACAAACATTTTCCACCGCATTGTAACACCTGCAATGCGGTGTTATCTATCAGTCATATCATCCTGCATTGTCAGCGATTTGTGGGGGAACGTGCTTCCCTCATAAGTTACTGTGATGCAGTAAAAATCCCCTTCACACTCTCAGCTCTCTTAGGTGATGGGGATGGTGGTGTGACTGATAAATTGATGACTTTCTTGAGGGAGACCGAACTGATCAGAGTGATGTGACTTTTTATTACTATTGTTGTTACCATTTTGTATGTATTTTTTGCAATTATGAATGTTATATGTGTTGTGTTGTATATAATGTATAATTATGATGTATTAGCTAGGTTTAGCGATTGTCTAATATAGATTTAGCGATTTGTCTGTCTAGGTTTAGCGATTGGCTGGAATAGGTATTAGTCTAGTTAGCTATTGGTTGAGTAGGTACATAGATTAGTCTATTAGCTAGGATGTTAAAGTAAGGTACATTTTTATTTGTAACTGTTACAAAAACCAAAACAAAAACAATTAGTATTTAAGTTTAATTTTAAGTTTAAGTGTAATAATAATAATAATAATAATAATAATAATAATAATAATGCATAGAAATAATATGCAAAAAGTTAAAATTAAAAGAATAATAAATAAGTAAAATAAAAAAACAAATAAATAAATTAAAAATTAAAAAAATAAAACAAAAGGCCTTAATGACCAACACCATGGTCGATAGGCCAGAAAAAAAAAAAAAAAAAAAAAAATTGAAAGTCCTCACATTATGCGTCCAGACTTTGTTGTGTCCAGACCTCGTCCTCGTTGTGCATAGCAACAACAGACTACAGTATTGTTCGTGGAGTTACCTTGGTGTACCGAGGCCTCTTACCGACAGTACTCTGTTGTTTCTCTGCCTGGTGTAAAGAAATATTGTAAAGTAAATTTGCAGCGTTTTGCTGCACTGCTGTGTACACCTTCAGTGATTTGTTTTTTGCTGGAGGACAACCAGTAGTTTATGGTAGATAGTAGTTAGTTGTTCCCCACACCAGACCCGCAGCACTCACTGCCTCAGGGGAAACCCTGTGGTAGGGGGGCCCAGTAGTCTGGTGCGTCATTTGGGCACCTCTTTTTCTTAAACTACTTTTTCTTCTATATTTTCCGTGCGACCTCCTGGGCCTACGGTTGTCTCTTGGCTGAGCAACGGTATTCGCTTGGGAGGTGGGTTCCTACTACACCACCCCTCGCATTAGGCAGGTTCGGTGGTGGGGAAGTTCCTTCCGCACAAACTCCAATCCCCTAGCTGGTACTGGAGAACGCCGCCAGGCTACCACTAGGGGGGGGCGAGTAAAGGTAACTTTTATTCCCTAAATTATTGTCCATTTTTGGGGGTTGATACAATAGTTCAGGGAGGTAGGTGAGTGTGCGAGGAGAGGGGTCGGACGTAGTCCGATGCCCCGGATGGATGAACCCCCGACTAGCCTCCCTCCTCCTCAAGGAGGGAGGTTAACGACCAAGGACCAAACTAGGACAATGGCTGACAATAATGGAACCTCTACGGCAGACAGACAAAGACAACCTGATGTTAAAATTCCTCCTATGAATGCTCGCTATGTAAATATTAGATGTGTAGATGAGGGTCAGTCTCTCAAAAACTTTAACCCCTTTATCGTCAAAAAGGTCCTTGATGGTCAAGTGGGTGGCAGTCTTGCTGCTGCTAACAAGTTGCGTGATGGTAGTATCCTGGTGAAAGTACTGAAGGCATCCCAGGTTAAGGATCTCCTTAAACTGACGCAAATTCATAACTTTAAGGTGAAAGCCACCATTCCAGTGGGGCCGAATACCTGTAAGGGCGTCATTTTCCATAGGGATTTGGCCGCTCTGGATGAGGCTGAAATTTTGGAAGGAATGAAGGACCAAGGCGTTGTTGATGTTCAAAGTATGACCAGGATGAGAGAGAACAAGAGAGAGAAATTTGGCTTGTGTTTCCTGACTTTTGCTTCAGCCCAGATTCCGGAAACGGTAAAGATTGGATATGAAATAGTTCACGTTAGACCATACATTCAGAAACCGATGCGTTGTTTCCGCTGCCAGAAATTCGGACACACAGCATTGAGGTGCTTCAATAAAGATTCATTCACTTGTGGTAAATGTGCAGGTAGACACGAGACTGAGTTGTGTTCAGAGACAGTCTTCAGGTGTGCTAATTGTGGCGGCCCCCACCAGGCAAGTGCAGGTGACTGCAGGAGCCTTAAAGTGGAGACTGAAGCAATGGCATACATGAGGGCTCATGATGTCAGTTATGGTGAGGCAAAGAGGAAGGTGGAGGGGGTTAACCAAACTCCCATAGTTTCCTATGCTGCAGCTATGACTGGCACCACTGCTCCTGTAACTACAACAAATGTTAACGTGGCTATCCAAGCTAAAGATAATGAAATTAAAGACTTGAAGGATACTGTAAGTAAATTAACGTTGCTAGTAGAAAGTTTGACAAAAAAATTAGAAGTTGTTGAATCAACCCAGCAAAAGAAGCACCACAAAGCTGATGATACCGTATCAGCTTCAAAATCTCATGTTCTCGCTCAGGTGACTCCCATGAAGCCTACATCCGGGAGTCGTCCGGTTCGTCGCGAGACGAGCCGTTCGAGGACTGGCTCTGTACCTCATGGAGAGGAACAGGCGATGGAGACTACCGTCGCGAAACCTGCCCGCGGGAGGTCCCCGGGAAGTGCAGAGGAGGAAGAGGGTCTTCCCTCCCAGCACAAAAAGGTTCGGCCAGACGAACAAGGCTCCAAGAAACCCCATAAACAGCGATAATCTTCGCGCTAACCATACTCCAATTGAACTGTCGAAGTATTAGAGCTAGATTAAATGAACTTAAACTTTTGGCTTGTTCTTACGCTGCCGATATTATTGCCCTTCAGGAAACTCATCTGAACGACCAAGTCGAAGACGAGGTTGTTCAGCTTCGGAACTACAAATTAATTAGGAGGGACCGTGGGGGGAGGGGTGGAGGTGGAGTGGCAATCTACATCCGCCATAACCTCCCTTTCACTGATGTGCCCTGTAATTTTCCTCTGGAAAGTGTCGCTTGCAGAGTAAAATTCGGTGGCACTTACCTGACTATCTGTTCTGTCTACTGTCCTCCTGATACAGTAACTTATGATGATGTTTTTGATCTACAGGACAGTCTGCCCTGTAGAAAATTAATTGTAGGTGATTTTAATGCTCATCATACGTTATGGGGTTCCCTGCAGGATGACAGAAAGGGGTAACAGATGGCTAGGCTATTCAGTGATTCCAATTTGGTTCTTCTGAATGACGGTAGTCCGACGAGAGTTGATGATAATACTGGTAATTTTAGCGTTCTTGACCTATCTCTGGTCTCCCCATCAATTGCAGCCTCTTGCCAGTGGCTACCCATTGATGACTCTTTGGGAAGCGACCATTTTCCTATTGTGATTAAATTTAAAAGCGACACTATTAAAGAGCCTTCAGCACCTAAATTTAACGTAAAAAAAGCAGACTGGGTGTTCTTCACAAAGAGTGTCAATATTGAAATTGTTGGAGAAACCATTGATGATAAAGTAAATAATATTCAAGATAATATCCTCAAAGCCGCAATGGCAACAATTCCTAAGACTTCGGTAGATAGCGCAAAGCATAGAGTTCCATGGTGGACGCCAGATTGCCGCAGGGTACTGTGTGAGAGGAATAGAGCCTACAGGCTTTTCAAAAATCGCATTAGTGATGAGAACTTTCGCAAGTATAAACTTGCGAGAGCTAGGGCTCGTCGAACCATCAGACAAGCCAAACGAGACTCCTGGCGATGCTTTGTCTCTAGTATCAACAGTGAAACATCAATTTCCCAAGTCTGGTCCACTGTAAGAAAATTAAATAAGAAAAAAATCTCTAATAAAATTACCAACATCACTTTTAATAACATCAATTATGACGAACCTAGAGACATTGCTAACGCCCTCGCCAGGCAGTTCTCTTTTGCTAGCAGCTCTGAAAATTACCATCCAGCTTTCCTGCCCATTAAGGAAGCATCAGAGCTGCAGCATATTGACTTTGCCACAGGAGATGAATTAGATTACAACAGTGATCTAACAATGCAAGAGCTTGTCCAAGCCCTAGGAGCCTGTAGTGGGACATCCCCAGGACCCGATGAGATTCGGTATGAGATGATAAAGCATCTTGATCATGATTCCATGGTCAAGATGTTGCAGGTGTTTAACGAGATTTGGAGGGGTCACACCTTTCCAAACTCGTGGCACTTTGCACATGTCATTCCCATACCGAAAGGAGGGGGGGACCCCAGATCGACTATATCGTATCGCCCTATTGCGCTCACAAGTTGCTTATGCAAGGTCATGGAACGAATTGTTAATCGTAGGCTATTGCATTTTTTAAATTCCAGGAATTTGCTGGTTGACGAGCAGTGTGGCTTCCGTAAAGGTCGCCAGACGCTCGATCAGCTAGTAAACCTGGAAGTTCAAATTCAAGAGGCATTTGCCAAAAAAAAATTTTTGATTGCAGTATTTTTAGACATTGAAAAAGCCTACGACATGACCTGGCGACATGGCCTCTTCAGGAAACTATATGCGATGGGATTACGCGGTAACCTGCCCTTTTTTGTTAAGAATTTCATTTCTGACAGAACTTTCTCTGTCAAGCTTATTTCGAACACAGTCACTTTCTCGGACATATTTGTCCAGGCAAATGGGGTGCCCCAGGGGAGTGTTCTGTCTCCGACCTTATTTCTATGTATGATCAATGACATTCTACCAGCTCCTCCTCGAAATCTTAAATACTCACTGTACGCCGACGACTGTGCGATATGGCACTCCAGCTGTAATGCAGAGTTTTCGGCAACTCGGATCCAATTGGCACTGGATTTGATTCACAATTGGGGCCTCCAGTGGGGTTTTAAGTTTTCAGTAAGAAAGAGTGTAGGGGTTATTTTCACTCATAGGAAGAAGCCAGACGTCAGGCTGACTATGGGTGTCAACCCCCTACCTATTCAAAATTCTACTAAATTTCTTGGACTGCATTTTGACAGTCGACTGACATGGCGAGTCCATGTCAGTCAGTTAAAAATTAAATGTTTAAAAGCACTCAATTTGCTGAAGTGCATTTCTGGTACTCAATGGGGAGCAGATAGGAAGTCATTGCTAATGCTATATAAATCCCTGATTAGATCTAGAGTAGATTATGGGTCAATAGTGTATGGTTCGGCATCTGAGTCTGTGTTGAAAGGTTTGGATGTTGTGCAGAATGCGTGTTTGCGTGTGTGTCTTGGAGCCCTACGTTGCACTCGAATCGAGCGTCTAGAGGTGGAGTCACAAGTGCCTCCCCTCCGATTGAGACAAGATCAACTACTATTAGTATACTGTGCTAAGAAATCCAGGGTGCCGAGTCATCTTCCCGGGAATGCCTTGCTACGGCAACAGCACCCGGGGGGCCATGGCGCTAGGCCCCTGGCAGAGGGACCGAGTCGTCCGTCCGGGAACCCCTGCGCCCCAGGGGGCACTGGCGTGAGGCCAATGGGGACCAGGCCCCAAGTTCAGGTACCCGGGGAGCCGAGTCATCCTCCCAGTAATGCCTTGGTGAGGCATTTGCAGCCGGGGGGCCATGGCGATAGGCCCCCGGAAGGGCCGAGTTATCCGCCTGGGCGTCGCACGGCCCCGGAGGGTACTGGCGTGAGGTCCCTCAGAGCAAGACTCCACGACCTCGTAGAGTGTGTCGGTATAGAATTATCAACAATCGATTCCCTGGTTTTAGTAAATATTGCACCCTGGGTAACACCCCCCTTCACTATTGTGGATTCCTGGCTGCCAGGGGTTAAATCCCGGGTGCCGGAGGTGGAGGTACACCAGAGGTTTCGTGAGATAATTGTTCAACATCTTTCATATTTCCATCTGTATACCGACGGTTCCAAGACGGATGAGTGTGTGGGTGCAGGTGTATGGTCGACTGAATGTCAGTTAAGATTCAGACTGCCGATTCATACATCTATTTTTCTTGCTGAACTTTTTGCTATTAATAAAGCTTTGGATTTTGCCCTGTCGACGACCCACGATAGGATAGTTATTTTTACAGATTCATTAAGTTCACTTCAAGCTATTAAATCCTTAAATACAACTAACAACGAAATACAGGGTAATATCATTAGTAAGCTGTTTTGTGCCAATAAATCAATCAAGCTAATATGGGTACCTTCACATTATGGTATCTATGGCAATGAACAGGCTGATATACTAGCCGGGTCAACTGTTGATCTGGACATTAGCATAGTCCGTACGGATCTCAGGTGTTTTGTTTCCCTCATTAAGTCTCGAATTCATCTCCTGTGGCAAAGGCAGTGGACCGGATTAGACATCAGGAATAAAGTCAAAACAGTTATTGAACCCTGGGCTACGTCATCATGGCGTAGCCGCAGGGACGAAGTGGTGTTGGCTCGACTCAGGCTCAATGCCACATGGTTCACCCACCTTGAACCATACATAAATAGAACTTTTCCTCTAAATTGTCAATCATGCAACACAATATTATCTATAAATCACTTATTAATTTTTTGTAATCAATTTGAAAATCATAGACGTAAAATCAAACAATATTTTCAACTTAAAAAAATAGCTTTCACCATCGAAAATATTCTAGCTGATGACAAGAATATTATAAACAAACTAATGAGTTTTCTGAGGGAGACAAAACTTTATGACCTTATATAAATTGATATAATAAAATGGATCCAATGGCTTAATGACCTTTGGCTATATGCTTCTGGTTGATAGCCAAGAAATCCAACAAGTAGTAGTAGTTGAAAGTCAGTCTCTACTCAACTTCCCTCGTCGTTGCGTTTTGCCTCTCCACCACTCAGCTTGTGCCTAGGGCTGATCTTGGTGCTTCCATAAATCCGGTGTTCTGCACATCTTTTTCTTCTGAGTACAGTATAGTATTATGTGTTTCTTTTAAGTCTTGTACTGAGGGTTCCCATTCTTTATACAGATTTGGTGTTTAGGTTTAATTTAGTATTAAGTGTAGTATTAAGTCTTGGTGTGGATTATTTATGTACATTTATTTTGTTATAGTGTTTCTGATGTGTTAATTATAATTTAGAAATTTCCCTAGCATTCTTATTACATTCCCAACTGTCACCTATGGGGTTTTCACTCTTAAGTCTGGTATACCAGAATATAAGCACATGCTGGAGACTACCAATCATCACATCAAATCTAAATACAATTATGTTTAATGCCAGTTGGTGCCTTCGAACCAAACCCTCAATTACTGGCCGGATAACAAACTATCCATTCATCTTTTAATTGTTTGAGACTGGATTACTTACCATATCCCTAGCAACAGTGCCTAACAGTCTCTGAGTAATCTAGTGTTCGTAACAGTTAAGTGGGGGCCTGACCGGGATAGTTAAATTTTTTTATGAACTTCGGTGATGTTGGTGGTCCACAGTGTGATTTTAATTAAAATGTATTGGAACCCTCTTAATTTGTGGAATGCTGATATGGTTGCTCTTAGGTGAAAGTGCCCATACTGTTGGTTGGTAGTTGTACTTTCCTGTCTTTTGACTTAAATGGTGGTATAAGACTGACTATTGGTTGGACACTGTGCAAGTTGAGTGTGAGTAGGTTGAGTACTAGGGATTTCGAGACTCCGACAATTTTGTCCAACTGAGAACTTCATAACTCTGGTGTCAATGTAACTTTCCCATATTCCTAGCATACCTTTGCTTATCCCTAAGTTAACAGTCGACCCTAATATTCTTTACTTAATAGAAGCCTTTTAGTCGAACTTAGTGTTACGACTCGTAGAACTTTTTCTGTCTGAGTATCAGATTTTAAAGGATATCTACCCATGCTCAGTAAGTCGTGTTATTTGGGAACCAGACCGTTGTGTAAAGTAACTGTACGGCGATAGTTCTGTAAAGCAACAAACTCTTGTGCTCCTATCGGGAGACCGTTCAAGCAGGTTATTTGTAGTTTCGGATGGATAAACCTGAGCGCTGGAACCCACTTAGCACACAGTCCGTTAGTGACTCCTCTGAACTCCCTCCAAGTCCGATTCTGAATTGCGTAAAACCCTCATGACTTGTGAAGTACAAGACTTGAATTAAGCACTGTTTATTGGAGTGGAATTCCTCTAGTAAAATACTAATAAATTCAGTAATATCATCTGGTAGAGTAGTAATTTGCATTTAACCTTGAGATGTCTTTTATATTAAGACATTTCGTTGAAGAACCGACAGTGAGTAAATTGGAAGGTGACTTAAAGAAACAAGACTGGCGGCAGCTAGCTCAAAAATACAATATAGTTGCCTCTTCATCTTTAGTGAAGAAACAGTTAAAAGATGTAGTTATAAAAGGCCTTGTTTCAAATCAAGTGTTGTCAGAAGAAGCCTTCCGATTACTTCCTCAGGCTATTAGGTACGAGAAAGATAGCTCGGAGGACGACGACTCCGAGATGTTAAAATTAGATCAAGAAAGAATAAACCTAGAACGAGAAAAGTTAGAACTTAAGAAAAAGGAGTTAGAAGCCCGTGAACGAGAAAGTGCACGAGAGTTAGAAGCCCGTGAACGAGAGTTAGAAGACCGTGAACGAGAAAGAAAACATCAGTTAGAATTAGCCAAATTAAGTCAAAATATAAAAACTATAAAACCTACCTTCCAGTTACACAAGGAAGTTAACTCAGTCCCTGACTTTAATGAGGATGATCCAGAAAATTTCTTTATACAATTTGAAAGACTAGCCGAACATTTACACTGGTCTGAAGAAGAATGGATCTGGTTAATCCAAAATAAATTAGTAGGAACAGCTGCTAAAGTCTTTAATGCTCTCGAGAATAACACTACTTACGAATTTGCCAAAAGTAGCATCTTGAGTGCCTATCACGTAACTCCTGAGTCATATAGACAAAAATTTAGAAATTTACAGAAGTCTTTTAGTTCTACATATGTCGAGTTTGCTTCTGAGAAATTGAAGCACTTCAGACAGTGGCTCACTTCTACAAAAACCCAGACTTTTGATGAACTTGCTAATTTAATAGTGCTTGAAGAGTTCAAACGACGAATTCCACTCCAAGTCTTGTTGTACTTGGATGATAGGAGTGTTCAGGATTTAAAGGAAGCAGCCCTATTAGCTGATCAGTATTCTGTGGTGCATAGGTTGAGTTCAAAACAGGGAAGGTTCACTGTAAAGTCATCAGCAGGTATCCTTGCGGCTCCGGATGATGAGTATCGAACTAGCAAAGCCATGACCTCTGCCTCTTTACCCCCTCTATCTGTGATTAGCTGTGGATATTGTAAAAAGACAGGACATCATATTACTCAGTGTCAGACACCAGGTTGTAGAAAATCATTCTACTCTGGGCAGGTAAAATTCCAAAGTGCTCCTCCCACAGTATCATCTGGCACACAAAAGGTCCAGAGTTCACAGAAACCAAAACCCATGTCTCATATTACGGTAGAGTCTCTCAATTCTCATGAAGATATATTCAAAGATTTTAAGTCCTCAGGTGAAGTAGGTTTATCAGAAAACGGTCCATTTGATCCAGTCACTATCCTTAGAGACACCGGAGCAGCTCAGTCTATTTTAACTAAGGTTGCTTTACCAGGTGTCGAGGAAAATATCACAAGAGAGAAGGTAATTCTCAGTGATCTATCTTCGGAACAGTCAACAGAGCTAGCTAAAGTATTTTTAAAATGCAATTTGTTTAACAAAGAGGTAAAAGTTGGAATTAGAGAACAAAAAATGCCTATTTCAGGAATTCAATTAATTCTTGGTAACGATCTTGCTGGTTCCATATTTGTTCCCACTCCCGAGATAGTGAAGACTCCTTGTGCTCACAGTCCCACTTTAGTGGAAGATCACATTCATCCTGAGATCTTTCCTTTATGTGCAGTCACACGGTCACAAACTCCTTCGGCAGAAGATACCCTGCCAGATGTCTTTGATCTCCCAAATCAGATCATGTCTAAAGAAAACCTGATAAAGGCTCGGCGAGAAGATTTAACTGTAGAAAAATTCCACAGGTTAGCTGCTAGCTCCAAGAAGGAAATTGATCATTTCCCAGGTTTTTATTACCAGGAAGGTGTCCTTATGAGATGCCATAAACCACCTACACATTCAGACTCTGATACTTGGGCTGAAGTCCATCAAGTAGTTATTCCAAAGTCTATTAGAACACAGGTAATGGAAATAGCTCATGATGGTCCAGGAGGTCACTTAGGTGTGTGTAAAACTTATAACAAAATATGTGAACATTTCTTTTGGCCTGGTTTGAAACAAACTGTCATAACTTTTGTCCGTACATGTCACACCTGCCACCCCCCCAACGGGAACCGCCTTGACGTGGTGGGGGGGCTTGCGTGTCTCTGAGACCTGGCGAGCTAGACTAGAGGGGGCTCCGGCCCCTGCTCTGCCCCGATTTCGGGGTGAGAGGGCTTCCCATGCTAGTAAGGTCGCCAGTGAGAGACCAGACTAAATGGTTCCCATGCATTAGGCTGCCAGTACGGGCCAACAGCGCTGCCCTCTGGAGGGACTGCCCTCTAGGGGCCATCCTATGTTGGATGGTTGGGTGTCTGGGCCGGGAGATGTTGGGGAAGGGGGTCTCAGCACCGTCGTGGGCAAACTTTCGAGCCATTGGGGCTGCTTTTTTAAACGAGTGGCCCCGTGGGGGAAGAGGTACCCCGCCCACGGCGACCAGCGCTCGGTCCCCTCATCTGCCCGGTAGGTAGTAGCTCTTGGCTCCTGGGGCCAAAAACACTAAACCAATGATATATGGATACAGAAAAGCCCCAATCTCTTCCTCGAGCGGTGGTCGACCAGGCCCTCGAGACGTCACTCTCTGGTCGTGGTAAGATGCAGAAAGCTGCAAATAAGAGTAGACCTAGCAGGTCCGGTCTTGTGTCAAAGAACCCTGTTAACGATTTGGACACGTTAATGTTAACGAATGTGCTCGCATCCTTTACCTATGGCGCTATCCACTCCATTTTTAAGTGCTTTGGAGTAGTCCTCCGAATCCGAATCACATATGACAGTGATTGTAGGTCTAATCGGTGCTATATTACTTTCAATACAAATGCTGCTGCCAAAGCAGCATTTGAGGCAAAAGATTCTCTGACGGTGGGGGATACTCATTGTAAAGTTCAGATGATACGGTCCATCAATGTAGTTGACAGTGACAATGATTACTGCCCTAATATATTTGATGATTCTGCAGAGCATGTCCCAAAGGAACGTCGGGTTCCTACACCCTTTTGGTTTGTGGCTTACTACAGGGAGGGACGTGGTAACATTATCCATGCTTCCCGGTATCTTGAGAAAGAAATTGGATTATTACCAATGGGCCACATAAAGAAATATGGTAAGGGAGTTTTAATCAGAGCCAAAGATCTTACACAGGCCATGATGCTCCTCAATCTCCCCTGTCCTTCTGATAGCATGTTTGAATCTATTAAACCACATCGAACATTTGATTATAGCAAGGGGCGTATATATAATGAGGACCTGTATGAATTCTCTGAAGAGGACATTCTCGCTATGTGCCCAGACAGTGTCCAACGAGTAACGAAGATGAAAGGCAGTAAAAATATGATCATCCTCACTTTCTATGGCTCGCATATCCCAGATCGCATTAACATTAACCCCACCTCATTTGAGGTGAAGCCTTTTGTTGAGCGTCCCCTACAGTGTTTCTGTTGTTATGAGTTTGGTCATGGGAAAAGGAACTGCAACAACCGTTCCCGGTGTGGTAATTGTTCTGCTCTTGACTCACATCTTACTTCTGAGTGTCGGTCAGAGAGTTACTGCTTTTACTGCAGAGATTCTCACCCCTTGCGTTCTCGCCAATGTAAGATGTACCTACTTGAGCAGGATATCCTCCACTTGGCTAATACTCAATTCATTAGCATTGGTAGTGCCAGACGGCAACTCAACTTCAGGCGACAGAAGGATGGTGGTGTGAAGACATACGCCTCCTCCCTTCGCCCTAAATTGGTTGCAGCACCCTCTCAACCCTCTCAAGAGGCAGCTGCTTCTTGCTCTAGTGAGAACGTTTCTAAGGTTACTCTACATAATAGGTTCTCTGTCTTGGAAACTTTATCAGACACTCATTCTGGTGACCCTTCAACTGATGACAATTCTCAGACTTTAGCTAAAGGTGTCCATGTGGTAGAGGTTCACGCTGCCCCACGCTCTCCCAAAAGGAAACTTAAGTCACCTAAACTGCTACAGAGACGCCTTCGTGGTTCCTCTGAGGCACTTGACTCTATAGATGTTCCACCTTGTGAGGCAACCATCTCTGCGGACTCATCCATAGTTTCCTCTCAATTTCACCAGAAGCGTTCTCGTGGCTCTGATGAATCTCTTGATTCAACAGAAGTTCCTCCTCGCAAGCTTCCTTCGAGATCATCGGAGGGGCGTGAAGTTAATGTGGATGCCACGGATGTTGTGACTTCAAAAGATTCACTTTCTCTTCCGCTTGAGCAGCGGAGTGATTCTACCACCTGTATTATGGATGTTGATGTATCTGCCTGTGTCAGTGATACCACCGCTGTACAGGACAGAACCAATGTAATTGTTTCAAAGAATATCCCATCTCATATACCTTCATCTTCTTCTAACATATCAGATGCTTCAGGGACTCGTCTACGGGTCCCAATTACTGCCCCAAGTACTACTCCTCGGGTTCGCTCTTCTTCTAGTGGCCCAGGATTAGACAAATCTTATTGTTTGAATAAACCCTCAGGTCGAGGTGGTAGTAGGAAGTACCTCCGTGAGGCTTCCCAAAAATCAGTACTAAAGTAACACCGTTCAAGGTCCTTCAGTGGAATTGCCGTGGCTTGCGTGCTTCTTGGGAGGAACTGCGCGTTCTTCTCTCTAGCTTCTCTCCTGCATGTGTTTCTCTCCAAGAGACAATGCTTGGGGACTACATTCCTGCCAGTCCTCCAGCATACTCAGCATTTTATTCCAATTAATTTGAAGGGCAGGGTCATCATGGTGGCTCTGCCATCCTAGTTCGCCGAGATATTCCATGCACGAGCCTGGAGCTTGACACTCCGCTCCAGGCTGTTGCAGTTAAGGTTTTTATGGACCGCCCGTACACTGTATGCAGTCTATACCTTCCTCCCAGTGTTACAGTTGAGAGGGGTGATCTCAACCATCTTGTACGGGACCTTCCCTCTCCCTTTATTTTATTGGGTGATTTTAATGGTCGTCATCCTCTGTGGGGTGACAGTTTGGTCAACCCCAGGGGTGTTTTATTGGCTTCTTTTATTGAGGATGAGGGATTAGGGGTTTTAAATACGGGAGATGAGACACATTTTAATAGCCCTACTGGGACTTTTACCGCCATTGACATTTCTCTTTGCTCACCCAGTGCTCTGTTGGATTTTACTTGGAGAGTGTTGCCTGATTTATATGGCAGTGACCATTTCCCTATACTTTTAGAAGGTAACAGGTACGAACCACAGTCTCGTCTTCCTAGGTGGAAATTAGAGAAGGCTGACTGGCAGATTTTAGAGAGCTAACTTCTTCGGTCTCTTCTGTAGCCGATTTCGGTAGCTCTGACGAGGCTGTAACATATTTCACTGATATGCTCCACTCTGCTGCTCTCAACTCTATCCCTAGAACTTCTGGCTACTTTCCCAAACGTCCTGTCCCTTGGTGGTCACCAGTCCTCTTTTAGAGGACTTCCGACGGGCAAGGGCTCGGGCTAGACGAGTTAAAAGAGGCCCGACGTGCATCTTGGAAGGCCTATGTGTCTTCAATTAATACTAAAACTCCACTCACCCAAGTGTTCAGGAGAGTCCGTAAGATGGCGGGGAAGTTTTCTCCTAGTTCTCCACCTGTACTTAAGGTCAATGGAATTAAGATCATGGATGGTTTGACAGTGGCCAATACCATGGCGGAGGCTTTTGCAAAGGTCTCCAGCCGTGACTCTCGACCTCTGGCTGTCAGGCATGGTTAAGAGCCAAGGAGCGTACAGTCCTGGATTTCACAGGGAACGAGAATGAAAGTTATAACCATATATTCACCCTGAGAGACCTGCATTCTGCTCTCTCTCTCTGCGGCGACACTTCTCCTGGGCCAGACAACTTCCCATATGCAATGTTACGACACTTGGGTAAGGAAGCGATCTCATTTCTTTTAGCTGTATATAACAGAATCTGGCTGGAGGGTGTCTTCCCTTCTGGGTGGAGGGTTGCTACCATCCTTCCTTTTCTCAAGCTGGGCAAGGACTCTGGTGTTGCCCTCAATTATCGACCAATTGCCTTGACCTCCTGTCTCTGTAAACTATTTGAAAAGATGGTGAATGTCAGACTGGTATACTTCTTGGAACGGGGTGATTTTCTGTCTCCGTCCCAGTCTGGCTTTCGTAAATACCGTTCCACTACAGATGCTCTGGTCAGGTTGGAAGCTGCTGCATGTGAGGCTTTTGCACGACATCAACACCTTGTCTGTGTATTCTTCGATTTAGAGAAAGCCTATGACACTACATGGCAATATGGCATCCTGCAGCAACTCCATTTATATGGCCTGCGGGGTCGCCTTCCACGCTTTCTTAAGGAGTTTCTCAGTGGTCGCAGTTTTTCTGTGAGGGTTGGTACAACCCACTCAGCATCTGTTGCACAGGAGGAGGGCGTCCCCCAGGGAAGCGTCCTCAGTGTCACATTGTTTGCAGTAGCAATTAATGCCATTGCCTCATCCCTTCCAGACGGTATAGCTAACTTTGACGACCTAGCAGTCTGGTTTGCTGCTTCCCGTATGTCAGTGGCGGAGCGGCGCATGCAGCTTGCCCTTGACAGGGTGTCACGTTGGACTGATTCTCATGGGTTTCGATTTTCTCCTTCCAAGACAGTTGCTATGCACTTCTGCCGCATCCGAGGCGTCCACCCGGATCCGGACTTATTCATGTATGGTCATCGGATACGATGTGTCGAGGAGACTCGCTTTTTGGGTCTCCTTTTTGACAAACGTTTGACTTGGGTTCCCCGCTTACGTACACTTAAGGTCTCTTGCTTCAAGGCTCTTAACCTGTTGAGGGTCCTGAGCCATACATCCTGGGGGGCTGATCGGGCCACCCTCCTCCGCCTATACCATGTTGTTATTAGGTCAAAACTCGACTATGGGTGTGAGGTGTACTCTTCTGCCACCGATGCCCGTCTCAGAGTTTTAGACCCTGTTCATAATGCTGGAGTACGTCTGGGGACCGGAGCCTTCAGGTCGTCCCCAATCCCCAGTCTCCTGGTGGACGCTAATGAGCCACCTCTTGATCTCCGTCGCCAGTCCTTGATGGTTCGTTGTTGGCATCGATTACATCGACTTCCTGACACCCTACCTTGCTTGGTGGTGTCATCTGATATCATGTCTCAGTACTACCTATTACATTCTCGTGCACCATGGCCCTTTGGCTTCCGGGTCAGAAAGGCTATGGAGGAGATGGGCATAGATGACTTTCAGATTTGTCCTGTGAGGGTCCCCAGGGTGGCTCCATGGCTTCTTCCAGAAGTTTTCCCCTGCACCTGCTTTACAGACAAGAAGGAATCTCTTCCTCCTCCAGTGGCTCGTTCCCTCTTTTTAGAACATGCCTTCACTCACAGGGAATCCCTCCCTGTGTACACTGATGGGTCAAAGTCTGATGCTGGAGTTGGCTTTGAAGTTGTCTTTCCTGACTTTTGCCGTGGAGGCAGGCTCCCTTCTGTCATGTCCATTTTTACTGCTGAGCTCTCGGCCATTTTATATGCCCTCCAAGTGATTTTTACTCTCCCTCAGCCTTCGTTTACTATTTTTAGCGATTCCTGTAGTGCCTTGCAGGCCTTGTGCAATTTTAACTCTTCCCATCTCCTGGTGTTGGCCATTCTTGAGTGGCTTGTCCTCCTGGGTCGTCGTGGCCGCAAAGTCACTTTATGTTGGGTCCCGGCCCATGTGGGTGTTGATGGGAATGAGTGGGCTGACGCCCTGGCTAAGGCTGTGGTCTCCAATTCCCGGCCTCCTGTCAGGCATCATCCTGTTCCTGCAGTGGACTTTCGACCCTACATAGATGCTACCGTTCGTTCCTGCTGGCAGGACAGATGGGACGCCATCGGGGCTAACAAGCTCCGTGACATCCGCCTGCGCCTTGGATTGTGGAGCTACAGTGGCCTGTCCCGCCGGTGGGAGACGGCTCTTGTCCGTCTCCGCATTGGCCACACATTATTGACTCATGGCTTTTTAATGGAGAGGGCTCACCCTCCCTACTGTGATGATTGTCTGGTCCCTTTGACAGTACGGCATCTTATTGTCGAGTGTCCCAGCCTTGGTGACCTTCGTCGTAGGCACCTCTCCGAGTACCGGAAGGTTGACTGTTCCTACAGTCTCTCCCAGGTGCTCGGGGAGGAGGCTTGTAGTGTGGGAGGGAACACCCTCTCCTATGTTGAGGAGGCTGGCCTCCTCCAAAAGTTGTGAATTTTATTATATTTATGGCTTTTTAGATAGTTCAACGTTTTCTTATCTTTTATATATTTTACTTGAATTAGTCAGTTTTTTTTTTTTTTTTTTTTTTTTTTTTTTTTTTTTTTTTTTTTAGTATAAATGTGCCTTTTAGTTTGTATGTTCTTTTATTCATGCTGCCTATCCCTTTCGGGGTGGAGAAGTCTGTTTAGTTTGTGTAAATATTTTATTAATGATGTATATAAATGAATACTTTGTATTGTGCGGTATATGACCATAGCTGTTGCGCCGCCAAATGCCTCATGGCATTTCTAAATCAATCAATCAATCAATCACACCTGCCAAATGTCAGGAAAACCTAACCAGAAGATCCCCAAAGCTTCTTTAAACCCTATCCCAGTTGTTGGAGAACCTTTTGAAAAGGTAATAATTGATTGTGTTGGCCCTCTGCCAAGAACAAAGAAGGGGAATCAGTTCATTTTATCACTGATGTGTCCTGTAACTAGATATCATGAGGCTTTTCCTTTAAAAAGAATCACTGCAAAAAACATAGCTAATGTCTTAATCAAATTTTTCACTCAAGTAGGCTTACCTAAAGAAGTACAGTCCGACCAAGGATCTAATTTCACCAGTGACTTAATTTCCAGTGTTTTGAGAGAATTAGGTATCACCCAAACATTGTCTACGGCTTATCATCCAGAGTCTCAAGGAGTCCACGAACGGTTCCATCAAACTTTGAAGGCCATGCTTCGAAAGTTTTGTAGTAGTTCTGCTGCTGATTGGGATGATGGGTTGCCTCTCATGTTATTTGCAATTAGAGAAACAGTCCAGGAGTCGTTAGGTCATTCCCCATTTGAGCTCTTATATGGGCGTCAAGTTAGAGGACCCCTTAAAGTATTAAAGGAAGGGTGGTATGATGAAAGTCCTCAACATCCCAAGCAGACAGTAAATCAGTATATGGATAATTTAAAGCAAAGATTAAGCAAGGTCAGAAGCATTGCCTTTGAAAACTTGCGACAGTCACAGTCAAAGATGAAAACTAGATATGATAAGAAAAGTAAAGTCAGAGAATTTAAGGCAGGAGATGAAGTGCTTATTTATCTTCCAGTTCAAGGAATCCCTCTTTCAAATAAATTTCACGGTCCCTACATAGTATCACACCGTCTAAATAAATTAAACTATGTAATTATCACACCTGATCGTCGTAAGGATTCAAGAATAATACATATAAAACTCATGAAAGAATACTGTAGAAGGAACCCTGCTGATGTACGTCAGAGACCAATAGCTTGTAATCAGATAAAAAAGGTTACAACTGATGATGGTGTAAATACTGAGAATTTAAAACTAAATTCATAAATTTTAAATAATCTCAATGAAAAGTTGATTCATCTTACTTCTACTCAACAAGAAGACATCCACACTATTTTTCAAAAATACCCAGGAGTGTTTAGTGATAGGCCTGGTATTGTAAAGACAGTTGAACATGATATAGAACTAATGCCAAATGTTCACCCAATTCACCAGGCACCATACAGGCTCAACTCCCACAAGTCCGACATCATGAGGAAGGAAGTAGACTACTTACTACAGAACGGTCTAGCCGAGCCCAGTTCATCGCCATGGGCATCTCCCTCTCTACTAGTACCGAAGGAAGGTGGCGACTGGAGGTTCGGCACAGACTACAGGAAGCTTAATTCTGTTACCATCAAAGACTCGTATCCCTTACCACGTATAGACTCTCTGATAGACCAGGTCGGGAAGGCAGTATATCTTACTAAAGTCGACTTAATGAAGGAATATTATCAAATCAAGCTAACTGAGAGAGCAAAATACATTTCATCTTTCATTACCCCATTTGGTCTGTTTAACTATTTAGTACTCTCTTTTGGACTTTGTAATGCCCCAGCCACGTTTCAGCGTGCTGTAAATCACACCATCTCAGGCTTGAATAATACTTATGCTTATCTAGATGATCTTCTTCTTGTATCTGACACATGGAAAGAACACATCGGTCACCTAGACGCCTTCTTTAATCGCTTAGCCGCCACAGGGTTCGTCGCCAATCTCTCCAAGTCCTCTTTTCGGAAGGCTACGGTGACTTACCTAGGACATGTGGTGGGTCAAGGGAAGTGTCGTCCTAAGACAGCAAATGTGGAGGCCATTCTCAACTTCCCTGCTCCTCATAACCGCAAGTCTTTACAACGGTTCTTGGGGATGGCAGGGTACTATTGGCGCTTCTGCAGAAACTTCGCCTCTATAGCCGCCCCCCCTAACAGCCCTCACTAGTCTAAAGGAAAAGTTCAACTGGACTCCTAACTGTCAAGTTTCCTTCGACGCTTTGAAGCAGCTTCTATCGAATGATCCTGTTCTCCAGTCCCCGGACTATTCACAACCTTTTATTCTCTAAGTGGACGCATCAGGAGAAGGAGTAGGAGCTGTATTACTTCAACACAATGACGTCTCAAAGGCTCTTCATCCCGTATGTTACTATTCTACCAAACTCCTACCATATCAACGTGCATACTCAACAGTGGAGAAGGAAGCTTTGGCCCTGGTTTCCTCCTTCAAACAGTTCGAGTGCTATCTGAGTTACCTTGGTCATCAAACTCTGGTCTACAGCGATCACAACCCTCTTGTCTTTATCGAGAGGGCGAAGCTCACCAATCAACGTATCCTCAGGTGGGCCCTTGCTCTTCAGTCTTTCAATTTCAAGATGGTCCATATAAAAGAAGACAACATCATAGCTGACACCTTGTCCAGAGGATGGGACACCAACATTCCTCCAGTGCCTGCGAAATCCTGTCCAGCTTCTTCCGACGCTGGACTTCCGGGGGGAGTTCTGACAGCCACTGGGGAATGGCCAGTTTTCCCCTCCTCGAACAAGGGAACCACTGGAAAATCTGCAGTATCCGAAGGTTCGGAGAAGTTAATTTGACCCCTTATTTTGCTATCCCGAATCACCAAATCTACCCTATATATATGGAGGTTCAGTCCTTGAAAGTCAGTCTCTACTCAACTTCCCTCGTCGTTGGGTTTAGCCTCTCCACCACTCAGCTTGTGCCTAGGGCTGATCTTGGTGCTTCCAGAAATCCGGTGTTCTGCACATCTTTTTCTTCTGAGTACAGTATAGTATTATGTGTTTCTTTTAAGTCTTGTACTGAGGGTTCCCATTCTTTATACAGATTTGGTGTTTAGGTTTAATTTAGTATTAAGTGTAGTATTAAATCTTGGTGTGGATTATTTATGTACATTTATTTTGTTATAGTGTTTCTGATGTGTTAATTATAATTTAGAAATTTCCCTAGCATTCTTATTACATTCCCAACTGTCACCTATGGGGTTTTCACTCTTAAGTCTGGTATACCAGAATATAAGCACATACTGGAGACTACCAATCATCACATCAAATCTAAATACAAATATGTTTAATGCCAGTTGGTGCCTTCGAACCAAACCCTCAATTACTGGCCGGATAACAAACTATCCATTCATCTTTTAATTGTTTGAGACTGGATTACTTACCATATCCCTAGCAACAGTGCCTAACAGTCTCTGAGTAATCTAGTGTTCGTAACAGTGTCAAGGTGTAGGAAGGATATGTTGGGGTTTGAGTGTAGGTAGAACGTGTTGCTGTTGCGGTGGAGGTAGTGGTTGGTGCTGGAGTGTAGGTGGGAGAGGTAGGTGTTGTTGCGTTAGTGGTAGAAATGCAGTTGCGGCGTTAGGCGTGGACGGCGTGGAGATGGTGGTGGTGGTGTGTTGCGTGGGCCACGTTGTACCGTCGACGTAGGTAGCATACTCGCACATAGAGAGTTCCAGCTGCGCCTGCAGGTGAAGCTGAATGGTGTTGGGAATAGCTTGGCGTGGCGGCTCTTGAGGACAGCGTCCGTGAAGGGCGTCGCGGCTGCATGTGACGGAGAAAGGCTGAAGGGCGACGTCCCTCCAGCTGGGCGTCTTCAAGTTCCTTGAAGTATTGCTGCTGTGTAATGCCATGCGCCGAGATAATACCTGCCTTAACCTCCTCATAGATGTTATCCCGGTTGAATGTGAAAAGAAGGGGGAAAATAGAGGAGAATACCTAATCGGGAGGGAACGAAGAATAGCTTGAAACTTCTGTTCTCCCGAGTAGTTATTACCACTCCACACCGCCTCCATGTGGAGAAACCAGGAGTGTATATTATATGTGAAGGGTGGAAAGAAGGGGGGAAATAGAGGAGAAACTTCATCTGGGAGGGAACGAAGAATAGCTTGAAACTTCTGTTCTCCCGAGTAGTTATTACCACTCCACACCGCCTCCATGTGGAGAAACCAGGAGTGTATATTATATGTGGAGGGTGGAACGTAAGGTATGTGGGAGGAGGGTGTTTGTGTGTGTGTGTGTGTGTGTGTGTTGGCGCGGTGGAGGAGTGTGGGAGAGGCATGTAGGGAGAAGAGTGTGTGGTGTCTGTGTTGGTAGCCATAGAACGGGTGAAAGTGAAAGTGAGTAGGACAGAGCGTAGTGGTGTAAGGTGAGGCGGCGTGGAAGAAGGGACTTAGCAGATACATAACAGTACACGTGTGGGGAGGGCTAGGACAAGACCAATAACACTAACAGGTCTTGTCAGCCAGTGGTACTGCGCAGCTGTAGTGACGTCATGGCGTGGTGGACTTCATCCCCCATTGTCTCTCCATTTCCCCCCAACAACCCCCAATCACCTCACATGGTGACAGGCAAGGAGGTTGTATATTATACTACCTCCATGGTGACAGGTATGGGAGTGAGGTCGCCTACAGGCGGGCATACCGTGATCCCGTGACAAGGTTTTTTCTTCTTTCTCTGTTCAATATCCTGTCGGCTTTTATCGTTTTGTTCTAGTTATTATCAGATGAAATTACCCAGGTTAGGAAGCAATTATGAAAAATGAAAGAGGTTGTGAGAGGAGTAGTGTAAGTGATTAAATTATAATGAAAATGATCTAATGGTGATTAGGAGTTAAGGTTAAGATAACTATATGCCCTCACCATCCTTTCATCTCCTTTCCATTCATTGAACATTCATGCATACCATGTTTAAACACAATTAGCCTAAGTTCAACGTGCAAGTTAACGGTAAACTATAAAATTTGCAAACATACTCGATATATTGCCATTTATTACATTACAGTAGTGTCATGTATTGTCATACATCTCATTTCTTTGACTTAAATACTTTATTTGCTAGATTTCTTTTGCTGCTACCCATTTCTCTGTTTAATATACATATCCTGAAGAATACCCTACATCTAACATAAAACCTAATAACTTCTTCAGGAGGTACATGATTGCTTATGTCAGCTGATCGACGAGTATGTCTGAGGGATTAGTGGACACCTGGTTTGATTTATTCAACTCGAGATTTGCATTCAGTAATAAATTCACTAGGGATGGCTATGGACTTCATTTGGAGCAACAAAACAAAGTTTTGCATGATATGCTTGATACAGCCATGTCAATGAAAGTTTGTGGAGTGAAACAAAATATGTACCAGTTTCAAAAAGGACTTATTGTGTGTTCCAAATCTTTGCCCAAACTATATGAAACTATATGATGTTATAGAACACTTGTTTTGCAGTCTAAGACAAATGGGAGGTACTTATGAACATCCATCACCTGGAGCGGAGGAAACGTGGTCTCTAGGGAATAGATGGAGGAAATGTGGGGGTAGATGGGGAGTGGCCTTCACATAAATAGATGAAGAAATGGTCAAGAAAATAATTACATCCTTTATAAGGCCTACCTTGGAATATGCTGCAGTAGTATGGAATAGTAAGGATATAGAAAACTTGTGTCAACAGGGAATACCTACAATTAGAGGTCACAGTAAGAAATTAATTAAAAGAAGAGGAAACGAAGATGTACAGAAATACAAATAGGTAAGAACATAAAAGTAGACACGAGTAATTTATTTCCTTGAACTCTAAAGTACAGTATTAAATACAGAGGCGAGTGAAAAAAAGTGAGCAAATCTGAATGAATCAAAAGTCTGTAACCTCTCACCCATAGTGTAAAAAGTCAGCATGGAACAGTTCTTCCTACAAAAATACAGCTACTATAATAAACTGTACATTTTAAAGCTGTTGTATAAGCCAGGAACCATGATTATCAAGTATGACATTCAACCATGTACGGAGTGCTACAGAAATTATTTATATGCTGCATCTTACCCTCTCATGCTCATTTGCATCTAACTATTCTTCCCTTGCAATGATAACTCTGAAGTTTTTAAAAATTCAAGCACATAAAGTGTTCATACAACTGGAATATGATTTAGTACCATAATCCAACAATACTTAAACTAGTACAGTACCAGGCCTCAGAAGACATTTACTACACAGATGGTATAAGGAAACAGACTAATACAGGGGGAACTAGCAGATAGAACAAAACAGAAGCATAACAAGGCCGTGAGGATACATAAAGTCATAGATGGTGGGATAATAGGTTTATTGGCATAAGTTTGTTTTGCTTTTTCAAGGTTGTACTCTGATACCAAATTTTTGTACTCTGTATTTTCCTTAAGCAGAATATCATTGTCTAAGGATTGTTTTAACAATTTCTTTTTGATGTCACCATTTTCTCCAACAAGCTCCATTAATCTTTGTTCTAAACTTCCTTCCTTTGCTCGTAATTCCTCTAAATTTAGTTCTAACTGTCTTTTAATTTTTGTTACTTTCTCCAATTTTAGAGACACCTCAGACAGCTGCTGTTGTAGGGCATACACATTATTATTCCCAGAATGTAGGAAACCACAACAGGACCAACAAACTGCCAGATTATGTCCACCTGATGAAGCAGAGCTCTTGGTGTTAATAGAGTCTCTCCAACAGCAGAGGTTTGGGTAGGAGCTTCATAAGAGTCAGGTGCCAATTCTGTAAAGTGAAAGGTTACTTAACACAAAGGCCTAGAGAAAAAGCATCCTGTAAAGCTATCCTTAGTGACTATTTCTTGACAAATACAGTACAGTATACTGTATAATATACACTACTATAATGTTAACTTACCCTTCCCAATACCAGGTGGGATGGAGAAAGTAATGAGAGGTGTAGCATGAGTAAGAAGGCAATTGGGACTGCAGCATGAGTAAGAAGGCAATTGGGATTGTGTGTGAGATGGTTGGGAAGGTGAAATGTAATACATTGAGGTGGGATGGGCATGTATGGCAAATACATATAGTACTACTCCAAGTCTTAAACTTATTTCTCAGTGACTAGTCCTGAGTCTATCACTACTGTCTACAGTACTGTACTGTACTTTAGAATTTCTAACAAGTTTGTAGGACAAGATCAACCTATTCTACACCCCAATGTACTTGTGTAAATGCTCCCAAATACTGTACTACCCTTGATAATTTTCTCTAATGTTGTTGACTGATTTAAGTATCAACCAAATAACATTACTAGATAAGCTTGGTGTTAGGAAATTAACTACATTTTCTAGTTGTTACGAACCCTTGATGTCACAGGGTTCGATGTGTATAAGAATTCATCAGGCCAACTGTACATGCTAGAGTTGTTATGCCATAAAACTAAAACCCCTGAGCCACCTATCCCAATATCTTAAGCAAAGGTTTCTAAGGTTTCAAAACATCTTGGCAAAGGTGGTGAGTTGGGAAGGAAGTCAGCATGAAGGCTTGCTCGGAGGAATCCGAAGTGACAATGCCGCAATCTGGGCAATGTAAAATACTCCATCAAGAAATATCATAGATAAATATATGTATATAAATAATTATACATATAATTTATGACAGATCAGTATAATTCATGATTCTAGAGTTAGATTAAATGCAATTCAAATAACTAGTAAATTAAAAATATGACACAATTAGAGTAGAATTTATAAATGAAGAAAGATAATAATGAATCAGCATTTCTCTTACCGGAACAATAAAGTTCATGTTCTTGAGTTCCTCCAGCAACTGCAGTTTCAATAGGGGCTGAATCTTCTTATGATGTGTCTGTTGAGTGAAAGAGAACTTGTCTTGAAGAGAATACAGAAAACATTCACTGTACTGTATATCCATTTTGGTAAATTTACTGTTTTGGACAGAATAGGATTCTTTGGACAATAATATATTTTACTAGTGTTTTTTATGTGTTTTCAACAATTTTTAAATTCATTTCCGTCGCAAGTTTTTTTTTTTTTTTTTTTTTTTAGCCAAACCTAATCTGGACCGCGGCACACTACCAGGACCTAACTGGGGCAGACTACCGGGACCTAACCAGGGCAGACTACCGGGACCTTACCGGGGCAGACTACCGGGATTAGATTTCAAGTGTAAACTGTGCTCTACATCCATCCATGTCAGCTATTTCTATTTTCCCAGTAATCTGCCCTGGCTAGATCCAGGTAGCCTGCCCTGGTTAGGTCCAGGTAGTCTGCCCCGGTTAGGTCCCGGTAGTGTGCCGCGGTCCAGATTAGGTTAGGTCAGGTTAGGTTTGGCTAAAAAAAAAAAAAAAAAAAAAATGCGACGGAAATGAATTACAAAATCGTTGAAAACACATAAAAAAACACTAGTAAAATATATCATTGTCCAAAGAATCCTATTCTGTCTGAAACAGTAAATTTACCTATATTTTCAACTTAAGGAATATATAATAATTATACCCTATATACCATATGTAACTCACTGATGTCTGTTGAGTGAAAGAGAACTTGTCTTGCAGAGAATACAGAAAATATTCACTGTACTGTATATATATTTTCAACTAAAGGAATATATAATATACCCTATATACCATATGTAACTCACTGATTGAGATGTTATATTTCAGCAAGACAGTAAAAATTTTAATAAAAATAAATTTTAAAAAGTCATAAAATTCTTCCTACCAGAAACACTGAGCAAATCTTGCAAAAGCTGGCACCTCTGTTTTTCCTCAGCTCTGCGCCCACGGTGTTTTGCACTTTCTGCAAAAAGGAAAATAATTAAATCAGACAATCTGGTGGTGCAATTTATTTGTATGATCAAGATGGAAAACCTTTCTGCTCTTTTGGTATGGATATGTTTCCCACCTCCCTACCAAACTAGTCATTTATAAAAACTGAAAATATTAAGAAATGGTCCCAATCTACCTGCTACCTAACGTTAGTATAAACCAACCCTACACAATGTACAATAAAACCAAATAACCTATAAAACTTTCATAAAATTGTCCTATCTTACCTGGTTGGATGTCTTGTCACATTTCAATTGTTTGGCTCATATAAACCTTACTTTCAATAAAGATTAAGGGCAGCCCATATCTATGAACAAGACTTATTTTAACCTGTTAACAAGCACCATCAAGAAATATTTGTCAGCTCCTACTAATTGCAAATGAAAGATGATATTTAGTAAGTTTTGCACAATAAGTTTTATACCGAAAGTATTGGCAGTAACAGATAAGAGTCCATATTGCCTACCTGAATCATCCTCCTGTTTTGGGAGAAACAGCGAAGGTACAGCTTCAGCCTTCAGTGATCTTGTTGCCTGTGGAGACTTGTTCAGGAGCTTCCTCTTGATGCTGTAATTCTGTTTGTTATCTGCTGCCTTAAAATGACGGGAGCAAACTCTGGCAGTCTCTGGGTTTAGTTTATCTGCCCGATAGCATGAATTATTCCACTGTTTTAACACTGATTTTGACCTTAGAAATCGATAAAAATGGCAATTTTCTTGTTTCTTGCTCCTGTTATTGCTATTGCACCCGTAAACAGCACACCTTGTCATTGTTCTTATAGAGAAAAAAGCTGGAGTCACTGAGATACAAGCAAAGCCAAGGCAAAACTCCTCTGTGCGTCCGTGTTTGGGTCTCCAGTGACGTCACGGCTGTATGGCGCGGTGCATTGTGGGTAAAACAAGTGCTCAGTGAACTATCCTTACTGTCTCTCATCCTTGGGTACGGGGTGAGGACACGGGGTGAATGAAATGGGGAGCTACCACGTGGGGCAGGGGTGAATAAAAAACCAAGGGGCGCACGGGTGGTAGGTGGGGAACGCTAATTAGTGGTAGAAAAATGGGGACACAGATACGGGAGGGAGAAACTACAAAAACACGTGGTAGGGTAGGTGAGGTAGAGTAGGGGGCAAGTACGGAGGTAAGGACACAAAGGGGAAGGAGTAAGGGCACGAATGGAGGCACAGGTAAAAAAGAAAAAGTAGCACGTGACGAAGATAAAGTACACGGGGGCACAAAGACAAAAATGGGGGAACAGAGTAGCACTGGGGAGGGAACACAATGGAAATAAATGGGAAATGTATGTAATGTGTACGTGTACCTTGTGAGTAGGAGATGAAGGGCGTCGTGAAGGTCGTCGGGAGTGACGGAGAGGTGCAGGACGTGGTCGTGAGCGTAGAGTAGCGTAGGGTGCAGCACTTCAGCACTGGAGTTGTAGTTAACTTGATCGTGACGTTGGGTGTAGCGTTGAGCGTATCACGTGGACGTGGAGCGTGTAGCGTACGTGCTAGTGGCGTGGAGTACTCGCGTGGTTGTAGTGTTGCGTAGGTCGTAGCCCGTGGACGTAGAGTCAGTAGCTTACTTGCATGTAGCGTACAGACGTTGTGGGTATATAGAGTAACTTGCAGACCGTGAAAGGAACCTAGGGTAGCCTGCTTGGGTGAAAAATTGACGGGCATAACGAGTTGTATTGTTCCCGGGTCACCAATTGTAAACAATTGGGACAGTGTTACTACCGGAGGTGAACAGACTCGAATACACAGTAACAATTTATTCAATATAAGGTACAGATGTTGCACAGTGGTATGTAGTAGCAAGCACCTTGTAGATGACCAAGCCCGCCTGCTGTTATAGTGTGGTGTTGAGAGAGAAGGAGTAGCTAGTGTGGAGAGGCACGTGGTGTCTTGTTGTATGCAGGTAGCGAGTGGTCATTGCAGGTAAGGGAGGAGGAACCTTCCAGGTGGAGAGCTGGCGAGTGAGTGAACAACGCTAGGCAGGCCGACCGCTGACGCTGAGCAGGTAAGGTGCACGCCCGTGCAAGTAGACAACGGAACTTGAAGATGCGTGAGCGTCAGACAGGCGAGATGTAAGATGCGCAAGGTGCTTGGTTCACTACAAGGGCTTCGGGTGGTGGGATATCTCGGTAGTACAAATTTCACGCCAATACCGCCGAACTCGGCGGGATTTGTTTCTTTTGGGCTATAACCAACCTTGTCACACTGCTACAGCATGCGTCACTCAGTTGCTACAGTACCACTGTGGTGAATAGGCCTTGAGACAATTTTTCCGCCGTGTCCGGTTCTGCTCAACCCCCCCCCCCCCCACCATCGTACCACCTGTTACTTCTACTGCATGGGTGCAACCTCCACGATCCCTTCACATTCCTGCAAGGTTATCAGACTCTGCAATTGAACGGTAACTGAATAAAACTTTGTCTCCATGTGATAGTAACGAGTGTCACTCAGTGATGACAGAGGCTGTAGCTGCAAACACCACCCTGCTCTAGCGGTGAAATTGACTCCTCTTCATCACCTCCTATCTCTATAACCAAGCGACGTAGAGAGTTGTGGTTGGTCTCATTAGAAATAAATGTAAGTTTCTAGGCATTGCAGTTGAGGAGTAGGGATAAAGTGAAGTAGAGTGGTTTTCGCAAAATCGCCCTGACACAGTGTTGTGAGGACAGGCCAGAAAGATATCGCCCGGGTTTATGGGGTTAAATTGAATCAGTGTCTTCAATTTTGTCTACAGTCTGCGATCATATTCTTTATGAACTTATTATTTTGTTGTAGATGTGGTATTGGCAGTTGCATTGCATGCTGTCTCACATCGTGATAGCATGGTGGTAGCTAGTGTTCACGTCAAGTACTGCACTGCGTTCGTGGTAACTGCAATAACGTGTTCGTTATCTGCCGGTATTCCATGTCATCATGAAAATAGCTTAGCTGGTGGTTATCTATGAGAATATTTCCGTGTATTAGTGGTTTTCCACCAGTCCAGTTGTGCTATCCACCAAATAAATGGTTATTGTAGCAGGGTGCTGTTTGTGTTGTTGCTAAATGCTGACCGACTTACCATTACTTTATATCATCATTCAGGAAACGCTACCCCCCCCCAACGGGAACCGGCTTGACGTGGTGGGGGGGCTTGCATGTCTCTGAGACCTGACGAGCTAGACTAGAGGGGGTTCCAGCCCCTGCACTGCCCTGATTTCGGGGAGAGAGGGCTTCCCATGCTAGTAAGGTCGCCAGTGAGAGACCAGACTAAAGGCTTCCTATGCAATAGGCTGCCAGTACGAGCCAACAGTGCTGTCCTCCAGAGGGACCGCCCTCTAGGGGCCATCCTGTGTTGGATGGTTGGGTGTCTGGGCTGGGAGATGTTGGGAAAGGGGGTCTCAACACTGTCGTGGGCAAACTTTCGAGCCATTGGGGCTGCTTTTTAAAACGAGTGACCCCGTGGGGGAAGAGGTACCCCGCCCATGCCGATCATCGCTCGGCCCTCTCATCTGCTCGGTAGGTAGTAGCTCTTGTCTCCTGGGGCCAATCTAACAAAATTAATGTTATATGGATAACGAAAAGAAAGCCCCTATCTCTTCCTCGAGCGGTGGTCAACCAGGCCCTCGAGACGTCACTCTCTGGTCGTGGTGGTATGCAGAAGGCTGCAAATAAGAGAAGACCTAGCAGGTTGGGTGTTGTGTCGACGAACTCTGTTAGCGGTTTGGACATGTTAATGTTGGCGAATGTACTTGTATCCCATTCTTATGGCGTTATCCACTCCATTTTTAAGTGTTTTGGAGTGGTTCTTCGTATCCGAATCACTTATAACAGTGACTGCAGAGGCAAAAGATTCTCTGACTGTGGGGGATATTCACTGTTAAGTTCAGATGATGCGGTCCACAAATGTAGTTGACAGTGACAGTGACAACTGCCCTAACATCTTCGATTACTCTGTAGAGCATGACCCTAAGGCGCGTCGGGTTCCTATACCCTTGTGGTTTGGGGCTTACTTCAGGGGGAGACGTGGTAACCTTATCTATGCTTCTAGGTATCTGGAGTAAGAAATTAGATTACTACCAATAGGCCCCATAAAAAAATATGGTAAGGGTGTTCTAATTAGAGCCAAAGAACTTACACAGGCCCTGATGCACCTCAATCTCCCCTGTCCTTTTGATGGCTTGTTTGAATCCATAAAACCACATCGAAAATTAAATTATAGCATGGGGCGTATATACAATGAGAACCTGTATGAATTCTCAGAAGAGGAAATTCTTGCTATGTGGCCAGATAGTGTCCAACGAGTAACAAAGATAAAGGGCAGCAATAAGATGATCATCCTCACTTTCTATGCTCGCATATCCCAGATCGCATTAACAATAACCCCACCTCTTTTGAGGTGAGGTCTTTTGTTGAGTGTCCTTTATAGTGTTTCTGTTGTTATGAGTTTGGTCATGGGAGGAGGACCTGCAACAACCATTCCCGGTGTGGTAAATGTTCTGCTCTTGACTCACATCCTACTTCTGAGTGTCAGTCAGAGAGTTACTGCTTATACTGCAGGGACGCTCACCCCCTACGTTTTCGCCAATGTAAGATGTACCTCCCTGAGCAGGATATCCTCCACTTGGCCCCACCCAATTCATCAGCATTGGTAGTGCCAGACGACAACTCAACTTCAGGAGACAGAAGGATGGTGGTGTGAAGACATACGCCTCCTCCCTTCGCCTTAAATCAGTTGCAGCACCCTCTCAACTCTCTCAAGAAGCAGCTGCTTCTTACTCTAGTGAGAACGTTTCTAAGGATTCACTACATGATTGTTTCTCTGTCTTGGAAACTATATCAGACACTCATTCTGGTGACCCTTCAACTGATGACGATTCTCAGACTATAACTAATGGTGTCCATGTGGTAGAGGTTCACGCTCACCAAAAAGGAAACTTAAGTCAAATAAACTGCAACAGAGACGTCTTCGTGGTTCCTCTGAGGCACTTGACTCCATGGACGTTCCTCCTTGTTAAGCAACCGTCTCTGTAGACTCATCCATAGTTTCCACTCAATTTTACCAGAAGCGTTCTCGTGGCTCTGATGAATCTCTTGATTCAACAGATGTTCCCCCTCACAAGCTACCTTTGGGAACATAATTTTGTGACTTCAAAAGATTCAGTTTCTCTTCCGCTTGAGCAGCGGAGTGATTCTTCCACCTGTATTATGGATGTTGATGTATCTGCCTGTGTCAGTGATACTACTACTGTACAGGACAATACCAATGTGGTTGTTTCTAAGAATATCCATGCTCATCTACCTTCACCTTCCTCCAACATATCAGATGCTTCAGTGACTCTTCTACAGGTCCCAATTACTGCCACAAGTACTCCACTTGGCCTCACGTTGGGCGCCAATGTGATGGGAAATTAAGATTATTATTATTATTAATTATGTGATGTAAAAATTACTTACTGATAATTCTTACCTTACCCGGACTTATCTTGGACTTGCAGTGTTGGCTTCAACGATCGTCAGTAGAGGTTAATTATCCCCTTTTATCCCAACATCCATCAACATAAATTTAATTGACGTGGGTTCTTTCGATATATATGCACTTATACAGTATTAACAGAATGGTAAAGGTGTATAAAACAACCAATTTACAATTACTTTACTCAGTCGTGCACCAACAATGAAATTATTTAAACAATTAATTAATTACCACACGCACACACTTCCACACGAACAAAAATAGCTATAGCTATCACAATAGTCCATATTCACTGCACTCGTATTCTTTCTACGGTCTCGTAATATCTGCGCTTAATTAACTCACTAATTTCCTTTAGCATTTTCTTTCTATTTATCTTACGATAACCTAGCTTACGTTACACACTGTGATTAAACAAGTCTAACACTGTGATTAATTATTTATTAGGTGCTATTTCAAGACCTACCAACTCAATTATTTTAAATAATATTGAATTGCAAACTAACACTGTCGAGTTTGGAATCTAAAATCTGAAGATCGCTTCCTAGACTTCAGTTAAAGATATGTTCTACCCATGTTTAAATTTTTAATGTCAATACACACAATATCACTTGTACTCACGTACCTTCTCTATGGAAACCAAGGCAGCCTCGACTGGCCTCGTAGGGAAAACCTCTCTCTCTTACCTCGGCCTTTGTCTCTCGTGACGAAGAGATAACCAAGGTTGAATACTCGGTATTCCAAAGCTTTATGGTTATATATTACTAATCAATTGCAACAGACAATTGATTGATAAGTCCGGGTAAGGTCAGAATTAACAGTAAGTAATTTTTACATCACATAATTAATAATAATCTTAATTTCCCGTTACATTTCCACCTTGTAAATTGCGATGATGTAGTTGCAGAACAAGCAGTGACC
Source organism: Petrolisthes cinctipes (assembly GCA_033782935.1). Lineage (NCBI taxonomy): Eukaryota > Metazoa > Arthropoda > Malacostraca > Decapoda > Porcellanidae > Petrolisthes > Petrolisthes cinctipes. The sequence continues at coordinate 6,618 of JAWQEG010003256.1, read as the reverse complement.
CTACATTAGCACTTGTTCGTAAGCACGTACTTGAGAGTGATATAAGAGATCGACAGGAGATAGTAACAAGTTATGTCAGGAGGAGAAATAGGTTCTACTGCCGTATGGTAAATCCCGACAGGGAAGAGCAGTTTTAGTTCCTTGTACCACAGAAGTACCGACAAGCTGTGTTCACTCTGGGTCATCACTCTACATAGGGAGGTCATATGGGGATTAGAAAAACGTTGGATAGGATCCAGTCCCATTTCTTTTGGCCAGGTATGGGGAGAGAGGTAGGTAGGATGTTGCGATCATGTGACGTATGTCAGAAAACGTGCGACCGTGGTCGGGTAGCAGTTGATATTGTTGGACCGATAAATCCGAGAGCTACGGACGGTGCCAAGTATATTCTTACCTGTGTGGACTTCGCAACAAGATGGCCAGAAGCATTGTCTCTTCGTGATATAGAAGCCACTACAGTAGCTGAAGCTTTACTGGAAATATTCTGTCGTGTCGGCATACCGAAGCAAGTATTGTCTGACTGAGGCAGCCAGTTTACCTCAGCCATGATGGAGGAATTGTTGAGATTACTCTCGGTGAAGGGGTTGAGGACAACACCCTATCACCCAATGTGTTATGGGTTTGTGAGAGGTTTAATGGTACTCTCAAGAAGATGTTGAGGAGGATGGCAGTGGAGCAGCATAGGGAATGGCCCTGGTACATTTCGCCTCTACTGTTCGCATATCGCGAAGCCCCTCAGGCATCGTTACAATTTAGTCCATTCTAGTTAGTGTATGGTAAACCTGCTCGAGGACCACTTCAGGTTCTACGCCTATTCATGGGGGTTTATGGGATGGACCACTTTTCTTTTTAAATTTTCTGTATAATGTGTACAGAGGGTCATGAACGTAAAGTATGGAATGAAAAAAGGAAAACCTTTCTAGGAAAACTTATCCTGAGGCATATTATTGCATTATTTAGTATTGCTATGATCTATATGAGCAAATGGAAAATAAGGGAACGAATATATATACGGTAAATATAGGTAATGTTGTTGGTCTCGTATATAAGTTTGTACATGGGTACAATACCAGGAAATAACCACACCCTCCATCAATAAAGAGAAAGCAGGGAAAAGGGGATGGGCAGAGTGGCAATACATAATTGAAACAAGGTTACTCCTTGCTAGCATAGCCATTTTATGTAGTTCTGTGTGATTTTCCTTTACAGTTTTCTCTGTTTTACACATTTTCAAAGTTTGCATACCAATTATGAGTCATGGAAAGTAATACTTTACAATTTGAACAACAATCTTCATTACTTTCATAATATTTGGCTACACATAAGTAAAGTTAGGTTTGGTTACAGTAAGTAAAGTGTTTGAAGTTTTGTCCCAATTTTTAAGACCAATCACAACGACATGACTCCAACCATACCAGCAAGGAGTCATTATTTTTGCTATATTTACAGCACAAATAGTGCATTTTCCACTCCAACAGTTATATTATCTTAACTCCTTCTTTATCCTCTTCATCCACTAGATAATGAGATCCAGTAGTTTCCTCCTCTTTTGAATTTGTACCAGGGTGTAAAAATTTCCGTATCTGTCTCTTGTTGCAATTTTAATCATCCGTACTTCTTCTTTACTACTGACTTGAAGTCCGCAAACTTCTTGACATCTCTTGTCTCTGTACCCGTGAAACCGCATTCACCTCAGCAGTAAGCTTGTCCCATATTTCCTTCTTTCTGTCTGCAGTAACATTTTGGCTGAATTTCTCCCTCAGCACTGTCTGTCTGTCCAGCCAACCCTGAATCACTGTCATAATTTCTTCATCTGAATAATTAGCACGGAGACTTCGTTTGGCGGTGGGCTCCTCATTTGCCATTTTTCATAGGGAGAGGAAGTCAGGGAGAGTGAACTGCGTCTTCTGTCATGCGTTGTTGACGTTTGGAGCCTTATCAGACTATATTTATTTATATTTTGACACTGAATAATGATTGGCTTACAATATTAAGATCCTTTATTCTGATTGGCCAAGAGACATCAGCTGGGTTGTGCTATGAACAAAGGGAACGGAACGAAACGCTTGTTAGAAATGGATCATCGTTAGCTAAGAACATCAATATGAACGTTTTGAGATAGGTACGGTACTTAGCGTGTTCCTAGCCCACGATCAATTATGGCGGCTAAGAGAGCGTTAAGATGATTTTAGCAACCTCGACTAACGAAGGATATCCCAGGTTAAAAAGAGTTCTCTTGACTTCAGTCCTTACTTTCCAAAACACAAAGAGAGAGAGAAAAAAAAAATAAACACATCAACCTGAAACATCAGGAACTAACTCATTCTGAATCTTTATCCAATACATAACTTCTCATTAAGAAAGCTAGTAGAATTATGCAGATAAACATCTGAATATCTTACGTGAAATTCATTTTTCTGGCGAATGCTTTCATTATTTTTTCCGATAATCCATCAAATGTGAGGCGCTTGCCCCCAGGTGCGTCCGGATCGTCCACCATCACCGCCACCTGAGTTGGGAACTCTTCTGCTGTCACCACCAAGTGAGGCCGGTGTGGAAACCTAGAGGAATAGAATAAATCTAATGACAGAGTTAATGCTAATAGAGAAAAACCTCCTCATATAAAAATACAGTGGATGGCATACTGTAACACTTGCAAAGAGCAATTATTTTTAAAATGATATAAAAGATAATTGGTTAACATTTTGAATACTCTTTAGCATATATAACCATAAAAGTTAGAGAACTGATATAACACCTGCGAGCACAGCCGTCTGGTAGCTGCAATGACGGCATAATATTTATTTTTTCTATATCAAAAAATACAGGAAATGTCCATAATCATGTCCAATTTCGTTCGAGATACCTAGACACATTGCATTTGAAGGAGCATAAGTCGTAGTAAGGAGGAAAATGGATGAAGGTAGAGTGATCCAGTGTTGACGAGTTGTGTATATGAAAGATTAAGAGTACCGGTTAACTCTTGCATTAGGGAGTTGGACAGAAAAGGGGTGAGAAGGAGAGGCTTGGCCAGTGTTGCGTGGTCTATTGACGGAATGAAGCATACATTGAGAGAGTTCAGGAAAGCTATGTCCAGTGTAATATCGATAGAAAAGAAAAAGTGATGCAACATTGTGGCGATGAAAAAGAGGTTGTGAATTGGTATGAGGGGAAGAGTTGATAGGGATAACACTTTGCCTTTGATTCCACCGTGTCCAGGAGTTGTTGGATGTAAGGTACTGTACAACACAAGCTCTCAGTCACTCCTATCTCTATCCATTCATAATATACTTGCATTCTTTGCATGCCTACCTATATCATATTTTTCATACTCTGCATCCACACCCTTTTACACACACACACACACACACACACACACTTTCACTCTTTCAAAGACACACACTCAATCACATAATTTCACACATTCACTTGCACATTTTAACATACATTATCACCCACATTTTACACATTTTCTCGCACACTTGGGCATACATATTCACCCACATTTTTCAAACTTCAATCTCATACACTTTCATACACTAATCACACTCCCACGTTACTTTATTAATTAAATAAATCGTTACTTAACAATATGATCCTTTCTTTACAGTGAGTTACTAAATAAACAGGTACAGTACATTCTTCCGATACTTAATGACTTAACCAGTCACCAAATAATATGTCAAGCCTGCAACTAATGGTAATCTTTTCATCGGCATCTCTGGCAAGTTTCCGTTCTTAAAGTCACGTACGCCAGTACATACCACATAAGCAAATACATTTCAACGACAATGCATACTTATCACTTTGTGAACGAAAAAGAATGAACTAACACTATATACAATCAATGGACAGGAAGTGTGTTTTATAATGAATTAACATAAAATCAACCATTTACACCGATAACAGTGAAGGAGACTAGTTACTAGTTGGAGGTGAACATCAGACTTGTATAGTATGTACAGTTTATTTAGTATAACACAGAGTGGAAGTAGCACAGGAATAAGTGAACCAAGCACCGTGATGGATAGCCTCCCCACTTGCCTACAGATAGGGACGTCTGGATACCGCTGTGTACGTGGTGTGGAGAGCGTTGGTCTTGCTGTTTCTTGGCTTGTGGTAGTGTGTGGCGGTAGACAAGGGGAGAGAGCTGTGTACGCTACTGAGTCAGCCAGCTAAGTGAAGCTATAGCGGCCTGTGCTTGAGGAGCTGGGCCGGTTTAAAGGTCCCGCGCGTTGGCGGGACAAATGACGACTAAGATGCGTGCGCGCACTAAAAAGCATGGGAAATGGAGAATGGGAAATAGATAATGGGATAGGTGCTTGGATCACTACAGTACCCCCCTTCCCCAAAAAATTTTGGAACGAGAGGGGAAAGGGTTGTAGCGGCTCCATATATAGCTGCTCCTATGTTCCTATATTCACTCCTTTGATGCCCTGCACCTTCAGCCTGAGTCATCCCAAGGATCGGCGGTTGTACTAATCCATTCCCAGACGTGGCTAAATCCCCTCTTGGGGACACCGTGCGCCAGACAGGCAGCTCCTTGTTCCAGCAATGAGTCATCCCTGGGTAGAACATCTGTCCCCAGACACGAGGGGTCGTACGATCACGTGATGATGCCGCCTCCACACACATCATGGATCTTAGCCCTACTGGATAAAAAGGGCTGCTCCACCGCTGGACAGACACTTCCAGACGAGCTCTGGACTTAGGAACACCTGCCCCCTACCGCAGTACCTGCCGTTGCCTGCATCAAGTCTACCACCGTGTTCCCGCCTCGACCACACGTGTGCGTTCCAGCCCTATACAACTCTCCTGCAGCAACTACGGCCCTCCCATGGCGCTACACGGCAGGCTCAAGTTCAAGTTTTAGGGTCCCGCAGAGGGCCGCTCATGGGCTGCATAATATGCGGGGGTTGTGCGGGGGATTTAGGGATCCAGGGCAGGATTAGGAAGAGGGTTAGGATAAGGGTGGATTGGGTCAGGGACTGTGGGTTGAGGATTAGGATTGGGGAGGTAATGATTGTTATAGAAAGGTAAATCAGGTAACCCGTACAGATTCATATCCATTACCAAGGATGGAGGACATTCTAGACGACATAGGAAACGCTCATTTTCTCACTAAATTAGATTTACTCAAAGGTTACTATCAAGTGAGCTTAACTACTAAGGCTAAACATATATCTGCTTTTGTTACTCCAGATGGTTTGTACCAGTATCGGGTAATGCCTTTTGGCATGAAAAACGCCCCTGGTACATTCCAGAGGATGATAAATAACGTAATAAGTGAATTAACAAATGTTAGAGCATATTTGAATGATTTAGTCATATTTGATGAATCTTGGACTGAACATATATTTCATTTAAATGAACTGTTGCACAAGTTAGCACTAGCTAAATTGACAGTCAATCTGGCAAAGAGTTCCTTTGGTCATGCAACTATTAATTACCCAGGACATCAGGTAGGGAAAGGTCAAACGACTCCTTTGACAGCCAAGATTGAAGCCATAGATAAAATTACCCCACCTACCAATAGAAAAGAACTAAGAAGATATTTAGGTATGGTCGGTTATTATAGGCGTTTTTGCCCTAATTTTTCGCAAGTAGCTTCCCCACTTACTGACTTAATTAGTCCTAAAGTAAAGTTTGAATGGTCCTGTCAGTGCCAAGAAGCATTCAACAAGTTAAAGAATCTCCTGGTTAGTCACCCTGTCCTGAAAACACTAGATGTTAATAAATGTTTCCAAGTGCAGGTGGATGCTTGGGATACAGGGGTGGGAGCAGTCCTGCTACAGGAGAACGAAGCGGATGGTTTCCTACATCCTGTCTGTTACCTGTCCCGGAAGTTCAAGCCACACCAGAGAGCGTATAGCATAATCGAGAAGGAGTTACTGGCATTAGTTATCGCTCTGGAATACTGGGAAGTAGACTTGGGACAGAACTCCCCCATCACCGTTTACAGTGATCATAGTCACCTACAGTTTTTAGCAAAAATGAAGAACAAGAACCAGAGGTTAACACGATGGGCCTTATTTTTGCAAAAGTATGTTTTGGAAATATGTCACATCAAGGGGAAGAGTAATGTAATAGCAGATACACTCTCTCTTGTAAATAAGGTTATTCTACCCTAATTTCCCTCTTGAATAGGGGGGTGTTAGGTAGACTCCCCGCGATATTATTAATGTATTATTGTATTACTGTGTTACTGTGTATTCTTATAATATTGTAATGATTCATTTGTTAGAGGTTTAATGTATTGAGGTAATGGTTGTTTATTGGTGAAATGTGAAACACTTTAACTACATTTTCTGGGATTCAAACAGGGCTTCAAATAAGCCTCGACTCAACTAGGGGGGTATATAAACTCGGGGTTTTGTAAAATCTTCAGTCAGTATCTGGTTTTCGGTGACTGCGTCGAGGTCCACGAGTGTCCAGCCCTGTTTACCGATCTCAGGTATTGTAACAGACCTTTTGAGGGGTTATTATGTTGGAATGAACCACCTTTGACATTAGTCGTATAGGTTGTTAAGAGAAAGTGAGTAGGGTTAGGTTAAGTATTAATATGTGTTATGTTTCGTGGATGTTGAAGACCGGTATTGACTCTTTAGGTTTGAGGTA